>JAXIVD010000723.1:111681-125108 GCA_036785275.1 Cancer borealis | reverse complement strand
CTACTGCTGCTACTGCTACTACTACTACTACTACTACTACTACTACTACTACTACTACTACTACTACTACTACTGCTGCTACTGCTACTACTACTACCACTACTACTACTACTACTACTACATTTCTTCCTCCTCCTCCTCCTTCTCCTTTGCCATTGATTCCTCCAGTAATGATTTAAGGACAGCCTTCCTCTCGTGGTAAACAGAAGAATTAACTCGTGAACTTCGTGTGCCACAAATCAACTGTTTCGATCGCAAAGTTTGATCTATTTACTATTATTTTTCTTGATGTGTTTACTCTCATAAGTTTTGTTTATTATTACATCGTGGTGGTGAGTCTCATAAATTGATCTATATATCTTTTTTAAGTTACTATTGTTTACTTATATATAACTCAATGTTTACCTTACCTCGAAACTGTCCTGCCTCCTTCGTTTGTGTTTTTTTTTACTTCGTCTTTCTTCGCTATTGTTGTCGTCTTCATATGAAATGCATCCGTCATTCTTGTTTTGTTCTTGTGTACAGTACGCACACACGTACATACGTATACACACAACGTAATTTTTGTTCTTGTTTTTCTTTTTCTTCCTCTCCTTTTACTCTTTCATCTTTGGTTCCCCTGAGGTTGCTGTGCCAGCCGTCTCCCCCCCGGGCTTTGGGCCAAACAGCCCCATAAAGACGCGATGTGATAACATACACTTACGTGTATGCGAAATAGCAACACAAACACAGTCACGTCGATGAAAGCGATGCCGACCCTTGAGTCTGTTTGTGGCTGCGATTTTTTACCTAAGATTTATCGTTATCGACAAAGGATTTATGTTTGTTCCCCTTCAGTAGCTGAGTGCTATGTACCGCTGCCTTTTAAATGACTCTTGCATAATGAATGAAGCTCGTTCCCTAAACAAACCACATTCGTATATTGCACAACGAAGTGCATCTGAAGTATGAATATTGTAGACGAGAAGAACGACTATGCCGGTGAAGTGGAGTGATGCATTTGAAGGCAAGCTATGCTAACAATGCAGGACGGACGGAAGCCTTGATCCGCTAGGTGCTTGGCTGCCCTTCATTGTTATTACAGACCTTGACCAGACTCGAACCCTTTTGTTCTGAGTAATTAAAGCCTTAGAGGATTTTATTTCATCAAAGCTTGTCGCCGTCTTTCTTTCCGTATTTTTCTGTGGTACAAACTGAGGGTAGCCTCGACCCCTGCCGGCCTTGGGGCACCGCGGCGGCAGGGCGAGGGATCAGGAAGGTTTTTGAGAACAGAATTTTGAAGCTGTTCTTCCATTTCTCCCTGGAGGGCTTGTGTTTGGCGGTGTTTATGGCTGGGTTGGCCAACGAGTCTTTGAGATCATAAGAATGGTTAGCGTGAACAGAAGGCAGCAGGATGTCTGTCTGGCCGGCTGACAGGCCTTGCGTCTCCGTGCCTGGCAGTCTTACGCAGCCATCGATCGTGTTCCTGGTGTCGGGGTTATTCACGTATTGGTTATGCTTGTTATTGGATAGGATTGATTATTGGACTTGTATAAACGCACATTTAATATTTCTTTAGTATAAGTATGATACATTCCTTTCGAGAGGACTGCCGTACCCCGTGCTGGACCCAAACCTGCTATCGTGCAGAGGGTTATCAAATTTGAGGTTAGTCGTGAGTTATTTAGTTTCCATTTATGGCTCTATGCATTCAACATAGAACAAGCGTTGGGGCTAACGTTGTATTGGTGTAGGTATTTCCAAGTGGGTCGCTATATTAGACTTTATTGAAGGACTAGATATCTGAAGAACCTGTTCACTATTCCACTAAACCACCTACGAAAATCATATATATTTTCATTATCATTTTCTCTGGGATAAAAAAAACAAATCAAAGTTTACCGGTGGCTGATTACAATTTGTCTTTTTTGTTTTTTATAATATTGTCTTGTCTTCGTTTCTCATACAATGTGAAGGTTGGTTGTACTCACTCGTCCAGGGAAGAATATGAAGCATTGTTTCGCTACACTACGTTGTCTCGGAGGGAAGGTTATGTCTTGTCTTCATGTCAAGTGGTGGCAGCGTTGCAAGACACTAGTGGCTTGCAGATGACTTTGTACTCACATTTTTTTTTCTTCCCATTTCTATCACTAACAAAGGCAAGATGAAAAGTATAGTGGTCATGCTGTATAATCAGTAAGCTTTGATAAGTTGGTGCAGAGAAGTGAATATGTGCATCCTCTCTTTACCTTTACATCCACCTTCATTCCCGTAAAGAGGAAAACAAAAAAAAAGAGAATCATGAAACATTACCATTAGCAGCGACTGTGAGCCTTTGCGGGAAACGATGCATCCTGATTACTCTTTACCTTACTCAAAACCTTATTCACACAACATGTATAATAAACGGTTCAGAATATGTATTACTACCGAACCAAAGGAGTTAGTGTATGAAAGCTTTAATTAATATTTCCAAAGCAAACAGCCACGTAAGGCATTAATACACGCCACAGCAACCCACGCTTTTCCTCCTGCCGCCCACTCCGCACACACAGATCCCGGCCTTCAAGCCCCTTATTTTGTCGTCCTGGATTACCTGGAGACAAGGCGGAGGAAACAAAAAAAAACAAAAACAAAAAAAAGAAAATTGCCAGCAAGGTTAACAACTCACCAGCTTTTTTCATCCTCACGTTGAAGGGGAAGTAGGTCAGACATGCGTAAACACACACACACACACACACACACACACACACACACACACACACACACACACACACACACACACACACACACACACACACACACGGATGTTTTATGTGTATGCACGTCGCGAGGAGTAGCTTCGTGTCAGGAGTGGTAACGGGAGTGCAGCGGAGTGAGGGCGGGAATGCCGGAGTGTTGGGCGGCACACGAAGCTGGCACACGACTCTTTGGTACCCGCATCACCGCCTCTCACGCTTCAGTATTGTCATAAAGTCATGTTTGCGAGGCTGTAAAAAGACTTCATCGCTCCTCTTGAAGACCTCGTGGCGGCCTGGTCTCGATGTCTTTGCTGTATTACGTTTTGAAAGATCGACCTTATTTTTTCTTTTGAGTGGAGGCGTCTTCCCTGGCTTTATGGTCCCTGCAGCGAGATGACGGGATTGGAGAATGTAATTACGCAGCGGCCATAATGGTTGCGTGGCGGTGCTTCCTGTCCTGGTTATGGAGAATAGAGTAGAGGGATTTGAGGAGGCAATGTTGACGGAGGCTCCACGGTGATAAAGCCACGGACGGTGTGACATAAGTACGATTAAGGTAAACGAGAGACTTAAGGAAACGAGGGTGTAAAGTACTTTTTATTACACTGAATTTAAACGGAGGTGAACTAAATGAAGGGGAAAGAATGTTTTTTATTTATTTATTTATTTTATTCATTGTGTGTGTGTTTGTGTTTGTGCGAGTGTTTATTGTCTCTATGCTCTCATTTTATCATCCTTTGCCGCACGCTTTTGCATTCTTGTTCGCCTCTCTTGTCTGTCTCCTTTCTATTTAATCAATTATTTCTCAATTAATCTCTCTGCTTTCTCCTGCAATGCAAACCAAATCAATTGTTGGTGGTGGAGGTGGTAATGGTGGTGGAGGTGGTGATGGTGGTGGAGAAAGTGGAAAAGTAAACCAGAAGAAAAGTGAATGTCCTTCCATAAGGGTAAGGTTAGCGAGGCAATTGGTGATTTGCCCTAAGATTACCCTGCTAACCTGACCCTTCAGAACGAAGCTGCACGCGATTACTATCACTACGACTGCACCAATGACCACGCAGATGCACGAGATTACTATCTCTACTACAACAACACCAATTACGACTAAGATGCCCATGTACACTATGATGGTGTAAGGTAGGAAGAGCGGCGTGACATGGCGCCAGCTGAGGTGTCATACATTCAAAGTTAGGGTTGTATTTAATAATGTTAACACTAAAATGGTCCTACACGGTCCTCACCAACAAGTGTAAGGCAATCAACACAAAATGTCCTTCATCATGTCTTAGAAGGAGGAGTGAGATGTCACATAACACACTGACACACAAACAAAAACAAAAAGGAACACCAACAGCATTATTGATGCGCAATAATTATCATAAAGCCAAAACAAATTAAAATTTTTAAAATTATGTAATTACATTAATGGTTTCCATATTTAATGTTTCTATGCTTTATTATTAAGTGTCTGTATTTAGGTTATTGATTCATTAATAGAAAATAAAAAGTTAAATATTTTTTCTTTATACTTCATAATATCCGTTTTTATTCATTAATATACAAAATCAAGGAAAATATAAATGAATGAACGAAATAAAAAAAGTGCAGGTCAGCAGGACACAGCAGGCAGCAGTGTGCGAGGGTGACTGGTGGACTGTTTTGATTTATTTGTAAATTGTTTATGTTTCTGGAAGTTTGAAGTGCTGAATAGAACATCTGTGTGTTCACACACACACACACACACACACACACACACACACACACACACACACACACACACACACACACACACACACACACACACACACACACACAGAGACAAGACTATTTAACTTTTCTATCATTCTTTCATTTCTTTACCTTCTCCCTCCCCTCTTCTCTTCCCACAAGCTTCACCTCCATGCACTCCTTTTTCCCCCATTTGGTTTGCTTCCCCCACAGTGAAAAGTCCTCAACAAATGTCGTTGTATCGCCCAAGGTTAAAAGTTCCTCTTAGCCCCAGACCGGCAGGATAATCAACCACTTGTGCTCTTTCCGTTGTTCAGGGTTAAGGGTCCCCAGCTGGCCTACATAATGACCTTTTTCAGAGCAGATGGGGACAACTTCGCGCCCTTTTATCAGTGAATGTGCAGGGCGCCGTGTGTGGGGGGGAGGTGGTAGGAGGAGGGTGATCTTATTGCAGTGTGGCCTCGAGGTTAAAGCGAAAGGACGAAAAGGGTTGTGGTGGAGAAGGGAGAGGTGGAGGATGTGGTGGTGGAGGGATGAGTTAAGGGAGCGGAAATGAGGAGGAAGGGGAGGAGGTATGGAAGCAGAAGAGAAGCAGTAGCAGCAGGTGGAGTTGAAGTGGGTGGAGTGTGAGGAAAGTAGGAGAAGGTTATGAGAGCTGCGCAGTGGTTAAGGGCGTCGAGGAGGAATGAGGAGCCGCGGAAAGGAGGCAGAGGTAGGTAGGTGGAAGCGAGGAATGCTGAAACAACAAACACCACTTCACCTGCTTTACTAAAAACACACACACACACACACACACACACACACACACACACACACACACACACACACACACACACACACACACACACACACACACACACACACACACATCAGGAAACATTTTTATTTAATTGCTTAATACACATCACGTTATCCATCGCTGGGTCAGACTTTCAGTACACTCATAACCAAACCTAGCAGAACGTTAGGGGCGGAGTTGGGGATTGGAGGATTCTATGGTTGAAACAAGAAGGATTAGGATGTGTAGGGAGAGAAAACAAGGGAGTGTTGATGTATTTATGTCATGTGTTGTAGACGGGGAAAGGAGAGAAGGTAGGCTAGGTCAACACAATGTTATAGAACACCTTCAGGATTTACAGTATTAGCATCCACACTTTCATTGCCTCAGCTAACTCCATTATCAGGGAAGGATATCGTCTCAGAAGCGCCATTATCAGTAGTCATACCAAGTGGGTCTTCCAAATTTTAAGTTGCATACAAAAGACATATAAAATAGTTGTAAAATATTGATAAAAGGAAAGTACAATTAGTTTATTTGCTTTAATTTCTTCTTTTTTTCTGAAAGTTTTTAATTTCACACGAGGAAGAAAAATGGTATCATGCGTACTTTGGATAATTTAAGATCGATAACCGATGTTGTAACAATGCTTTGAGTCGTAGCTAACCATGAGAACGTGACCTTACCGCTGTTTTACTAATTCAGAGGGTGTCTATATTAGGTTTCTCTTCGCCTGTGTCTGTCTGTGTGGGTGTGTGTGGATGGGTGTGGGTGTGGGTGTGGGTGTGGGTGTGTGAGTGTGATGGAAAGGCGGAGGGAGTAAATGGTTCACTGTCCGTACTGTGATAATTACTCCAGCGATACAGTGTCCGTTAACGTAAACATTTACCATAAAGCAGCCAGTAGGTATTGCTTCATACCAAAATAACATAACGCAGATTGCTGTTAATTTAATCCCACGGCAATACGGTATATCATTACGTCATGACTGCAAATGGACGCCGGGGAAATTAACGACTTGGGTCTCACTCATTAACGCAACAAGTTCAGGTCAAGTGATTTACAGCTCCACACTTTTGATGATTTTTTCATGGAAGCTGAATTTTTTTGTATTTACAGGTTTATGTTGTGTAGAAAAATACCTTGATATGCAGGAAAAACTGCCGTTTTGTGTAACTTGGTAATGATGGAAGGATATTCTTTTCAATCGTCCGTTGCAGGGATAAAAAACTCATTGTAGTTATTGGTGTGTTTGAAGTAGTGTGTTTAGTGCTGCCTGTGTGTGTGTGTGTGTGTGTGTGTGTGTGTGAGTGTGAGTGTGAGTGTGAGTGTGTGTGTGTGTGTGTGTGTGTGTGTGTGTGTGTGTGTGTGTGTGTGTGTGTGTGTGTGTGTGTGTGTGTGTGTGTGTGTGTGTGTATGTTTGTGTGTGTGCCTCGCTTCGTGCAATGAGTCTTACAGGAACACTATTCATCTGCACGGTTTTATGTCAAGTAATTTAGGAGTGATATTCTAGTTGTTGTCACATAAATTGCAATAATGATGTTATAATGACGCCAATACTATTAATCATGGATATCGTTTTATCCTTATTTCTATCATTGTCAACAGTAATGAAGTGAACACTGTGCTGTTTATGCAGCAAACTATCGACAACACACTTTGTGTTCGAATGCTTCATTAGGTATGTGTGTGTGTGTGTATATATATATATATATATATATATATATATATATATATATATATATATATATATATATATATATATATATACATATATATATATATATATATATATATATATATATATATATATATATATATATATATATATATACATATATATATATATATATATATATATATATATATATATATATATATATATATATATATATATACATATATATATATATATATATATATATATATATATATATATATATATATATATATATATATATATACATATATATATATATATATGCGACAGAAAAATGGATGATGAAATTTCTCTAGTGGAGAGGAAAAAAAAAGTGCTCATTCCCAAATTTTTGCTTTAAATTCACGAAATATGAGTCGTTCCTTCATTCTGAGCCAATTAACTGAGAATCGGATGTGTCTGCGTTCATTAAGCTAGCAGCCAACCGCCTGTTTTCATCTTTTCCCTCTTCAAAACCTAATATTTCGCTTCCAAATTTTTCTTCGTGTTGGAGGCTTTAGAGAGCCGTAGTATTTTGAGTATTACCAAAGAAGGTTTGCTTTCAGAGCAGGACGAGGGGTTGCAGGAGGTAGTGAGAGGCTGTGGAAGGGGAGTAAGGTATAGATGTAGACGTGGAGGTAGGTTAGAAAGAGGCTACACCTCTCTTTCTCGCCCTTCTAAGTCTACCTCCTATGGGCTAGTATTGCTAGAGCGACGAGTTAGGAGAAGGATTGAGTTCACTGGCAAATAACTGCTCTGGTGAGTTTGATTCAGGCAATGTGATGCACTCGAACACTTAATTAGAAACCACTCCCCGAAGCCTCAGATAACTGTCTCTCCCGTATTGACTCCTCGTGTTCTTTCCTTCACAACCTCTCCCATCCGACTGCGTATTCTGAATTGACCAGTCCGTCTGGAAATCAGGGAGATGGAGTGAATGGTGAACCTACTCTCCCTTCTCTACTGCCTCCCTTATTTTTTTATCTTCTTCGTTTTAGTTCTTGTTCTGCTTCTTCCTCTTCTTTTTCTTGTTCTTCTTGTTCTTGTTTTTATTTGTCCTTTTTTTCTTCTTCCTCCTCTTCCTCCTCTTTGGCAATATACTAACAGGGTACGATTTCCAGATAGTCGCGTGCGTCCTGTTTGTTGATCGCTCTTCTTCGATGCCGACTTTGGTGTTAGTAATGACGACGGGAGAGTATACACACACACACACACACACACACACAACACACACACACACACACACACACACACACACACACACACACACACACACACACACACACACACACACACACACACACGTGGAGTCAATTTAAAGGTTCATCAGCCCAGCTCCATCAATCTCCATGCCAATATCACTGAAAAGGACGAGAACCACGATGACACACTTTCTCTGCTCGTCACTGAAGGTTGTCTGGTTACCGGTGATGCCTTAGAGAGCTGTGTTAAATGACTAGGACTCTTTGGGTTTCCTTTGTTTGTCTTCAGGGCCACGCTTGACACCTCCATTGTCTCCGTGAAAAGATCGGCTGTTTGTCGCAAGGCGGGTTTTGTTAATAGCGTGCTGTGTCGCGTGGCTGCATCTGCAGTGGCGGCCGAACACACGAACCAATAAACTTAGCAACATTAGGAGCAACATAGCGAGGCGCGGCACGAACGAATTTTCGTACTGGGAATACAGTGCATTTAGCCCGTAATTAGAGCAATTACAAAAGTTAGAAGAAAATAAATTCCTTGCAATAATCCATTCTCTGGGGGTCCGTATCGCCTCCCAACTGATTGAAGTAATTGACTATTAAAGTCTGGGAATAGCGACGTAACCGTTCGGTCCGAGGCCATTGAGTGAGGCATAACACGGCTGTTGAGAAGCACCGCATGGCCAACGGCTCCTAACTTGCTCCCGCTGCACCCGACGATCCAGCTTCCCTTCACGCCTCCAAAGTCTTCCTTTCACACTCACCTCACCCGACGCTTAACACTACGCCTGTAAAGTTCAGACCTCAACTCATCACCATTTCAACATCTCTTCTGTACGCGAGCCAAGAATCTTTCCAATCTAACACCAACTACACTCGACTCTTGAAGTTCTGTTCGCTGACTGTAACTTTACTTTATTTCGTCACCTTTGAAACCATTCTAATCTTCGAGTAAGTGATTTCTATATTCCCTGTTTAATCTAATTGCCAGATCAGACACTTCTCGATCTTCCGGAAAGTGCACGAGACGTTATTTCTTTTCTTCCGCGGTTTTTAAGTAACAGAAAAAGTGTTATAGGGTTTGAGAGCGACAGTGAGGCAGGGGCGCGAGGCTGGTGCTGAGTGAGGGTAGAGGAAGGTGGGATGAAAAGTATAGGAAGAAGAGGAGATGGCGGGCCTCGAACCGAGAAAGGGGAGACAAGATGGAAGGGGGGTAGGGGTAAGGGAAGTTAGGGGACGTATGGTAGTGGCCTCAGGGAACGGAAGAACGGTTATTACACTGTGTATCAGCGTGCATCATTACCCCCAGGACGTTCGCCTCCCCCAGAATTGGCCCTAAAAAACAGTTACGACCTGATGAAACTGTCTCTCCCTTGTTTATATCTATTGATTATTATTATATTTTTTTTATACATCTATTGGATAAAAAGGTGTCGTTATTTTTTGTCTTCACATCCACTGGTAATGGTATAATTGTTTTCATCGCTTCTTTACCGCTATGTGTGAGGTTCAATGTTTAATATTTCCTTCTTTCTGTCTTGCAGGTACGTGTGTTTTCCCTGCTATTTGACGCCCCTTGCACGTGTCGCTGCGGAGGCTCAGGTAAGCAGGGGCAGAAACTACGATGAGGTGAGGGAAGGAGGAACGAGGTCAAGGAAGGGAATGGGAAGGAGAATGAGGTAAGGGAGTGATGAGCAGGAGGCAAGTGGAGGTACTAATAGGAAAACTCCAGGGTGAAGAGGAGGAGGAAAGGAGAGTTGAGGGAGGGAGTAACGGGAAAGAACGAGGGGATGAATTGAAGGGGAAACAATTAGTGTACGTAGTGAGGGGAATACCGAACTGATGACGTGCGATCGTAACCCAATAATAAAACAGAAACTACATAACCCACGTCCATCCACGAAAACCCACTTAGATAGTTTTGTTGCTTATCGCTCTTCGTAGTACCATCACGTCAACCTGAATGCATTAAACTAATAAGAGGGGAAAGACGGTCGTGGGTAACCCTTATACTAGGAATGGGGGAAGGTGAAGGGTGAGGATCAGGGGAATCGTGGAGGTGTTAGTGCTATTTCCTATGAGGGTTTTTAGGTATATGTAAGACAAGTATTGAGGTAAATAAGGATAGGAAATGGAAGGTATGTGTTACGGGTAGATAAGGATGGTGATATGAAGTACAGGTGTTTGTTTGTGTCTGTTTGTCTTTCTCTAGGGTGTTGTGGTGGACTCAGGTCAGGAAATACAGTCGAGTGACCTTATTCTGTGTGAGAGTCCTCATGAGCTTTAAGTAGGAACGTTATCAATAATGTCGTAGCCGCGGGGAAGCTTCCGATGTCAACAGTGTGTGTATCTGTTCTGGGTGTGAATTATTGCTTTCTCTCTCTCTCTCTCTCTCTCTCTCTCTCTCTCTCTCTCTCTCTCTCTCTCTCTCTCTCTCTCTCTCTCTCTCTCTCTCTCTCTCTCTCTCTCTATCTATCTTTCTTATTTATGTAGTCCCCTTGACCTTCTTCCACCACATAAACTGACGCACAGAAAGGGTACCGTAGACAGAAGTTTTTATGAGGTACCTCAATGACCTTTGTGATCTGACGGTAAACGGAATTTCAAGTCTCCGCTCACAAAATCTTTCGGTCTGGGTCGCATGTCCTTTGTAATAATCATTGAGGGAAGTAAAGAGAATCCTTGGCCTGAGTTATGGACATGCAACCTATTTCGGTCCCTAGGGTCTGTATGGTCTGTTTCAATACAATTCTATGTTATTTGTTTATGTTAAATTGATAACTTGTATTCTTTATTTCTTCAGATGGAAAGTGTAGCAATAACAGTGAATTATTATACTTAAATCATGTCAACCTTCCAACACAGGATGTACAAACTCTAGTCGTAGCTTAGTATAACTTCTTTCTCTATTTCAATTCCTTACTGTGAAATATCTATGTCCTGTTTTCTATAAGGTACATACATGGTGTTCCTTTCTAACTGTTTCCTGTCAGCACGTTTAAGAAGGGAGAGGAGGATGGGGAGTAGCCTTGCTCTATTCTATCCTGATAATCCACACGAAGTTTACTAGTAGTCGTGTGTAGTTCAAGAGACATTCACGTTATAGACCAACAGTTTTTCTTCCTATGTAATCCTATTTAAATGTAATCCAATCATACTGTCATTCATACACTGTCCCACTTTCTCATTGCATTATCCTCCCTCCTGCCTCTCCTCTTTCTTCTTTCCTGAACATTAATACATTTTATGGGTTTTCGTAGTACAGAGCAGTTCAATGAAAGGGAACATTCATTTTTCATGCAATCTATTTATTATGAACACGCAAATATACTCACAATGATGTATGTATGTATGTATGTATGTATGTATGTGTAAATGCATGAGTGTATATAGAGAGAGATAAGAGAGAAAGATAAGAGAGAGATAAGAGAGATAAGAGAGAGATAAGAGAGAGATAAGAGAGAGATAAGAGAGAGAGAGAAAAAAACAGAGAGAGAGAGAGAGAGAGAGAGAGAGAGAGAGAGAGAGAGAGAGAGAGAGAGAGAGAGAGAGAGAGAGAGAGAGAGAGAGAGAGAGAGAGAGAGAGAGAGAGAGATGTGGTGCTGGACTTAAAAGCTAGAATTACCCAGTAAGTTCTGTGTAAATGGTCGTTCATTGTCACTCATCCCTTCCTCTCTCTCTCTCTCTCTCTCTCTCTCTCTCTCTCTCTCTCTCTCTCTCTCTCTCTCTCTCTCTCTCTCTCTCTCTCTCTCTCTCTCTTTGTCTCTTTCTGTGTGTGTGTATGTGTGTGTGTGTGTGTGTGTGTGTGTGTGTGTGTGTGTGTGTGTGTGTGTGTGTGTGTGTGTGTGTGTGTGTGTGTGTTTATGTTTTCTCTTTGTTTGTATTTGCCCTTATATTCTTGCCTGTGTTTGTTTGTTTGTTTGTTTGTGTGTATGAGTGTGCGTGCGTGCTTGTGTGTGTGTGTTTGTTTGTTTGCCTCTTGCTTTGTTTTCTTTCCACTCATGCTGTTCCTGTCTCTTCCTTTTTATTATTAATATTATCACTTACACGAGACAAGGCGAAGAGAAGAAAGAGGAGGAAGAGGAGGCGTAACTGGCAAGGGAAAAGAGTGAAAAGGAGGTAAACAACGAAGATAAGAGAGAGAGAGAGAGAGAGAGAGAGAGAGAGAGAGAGAGAGAGAGAGAGAGAGAGAGAGAGAGAGAGAGAGAGAATGAAAAGAAAAGAAAAAGGAAGTGAGAAAGTTACTTATTGGTGCCTAGGAGAAGAATTGATGACAAGAAAGAAGAAAAAGAAGAAGAAAAAGAAGAAGAAAAAGAAAGAAAAAGAAAAAGTAAAAAGATGATGAAGAATAGAAAAAAATGGTGAAGAAGAGACATGGATTGGAACCTTCTTGATACTTGATGAGTCAGAAGAGGAGGAGGAGGAGGAGGAAGACGAAGAGGAAGAGGAAGAGGAAGAAGAGGAAGAAGAAGAGGAGGAAGAAGAAGAGGAGGAGGAGGAGGAGGAGGAGGAGGAGGAGGAGGAGGAGGAGGAGGAGGAGGAGTCTAGGGACCTGAGTTTCCTGGTGTCTTTGTCAGTACATTAGGACAATGGACCAAAACAGGATATTCAAGATTATCGATGTCCCGCCTTTCCGTCTCCTTCCCCGAGGCCTAGGCATGAGAGAGAGAGAGAGAGAGAGAGAGAGAGAGAGAGAGAGAGAGAGAGAGAGAGAGAGAGAGAGAGAGAGAGAGAGAGAGAGAGAGAGAATATATTCACAAAGGATTACATAGGCTTGCTTACACAGAACAAATACTAGTAGCCTTTTTCGTCCATAATGAGAGTATTTAATGAACTACACATTAATAATAATATTCTACATATGGGAAATGAAGGATAGAATAAAAGCAAGACTTCCTCCCGGTCACCTCTCCCTCTGGTAACGTGCTAGCATTGAACATTAAGTAAAGAACATCATGGACAGCAAAATAAACATAACATTAAAACTTTTTGATAAAGAATGACATTATAAGATGATGATGTACTAGACTACGATTAGAGATGATGCATCCTGAGAGGGAAATAACTATAGTATGATAATCTGGAGTTATTGTTACACTTTTCATCTGACACATACGGAAACATGTCAATGATTTCATAAGCCTAACACAGTAATTAATCAGTTGATAAAATCCTGTTCCTTGTAAATATTTATCTAATCAGAATTTCAAATCGGAACTATGAAATTAACTCGGTTACAAATACTACTATCACTGCTGCTGCTATTACTAATAATAGTACATCCATTACTGACACTACTATAA
>JAXIVD010000723.1:106681-109181 GCA_036785275.1 Cancer borealis | reverse complement strand
ATGTGTGTGGGGGTTACTGTGTGTATGTAAAGTGGTAGAGTGGGTGGTGTATACGTATAGATAGTAGGATGGCATGTTGGGCGTGTGTGTGTGGTGGGTGGGTGTAACTGTGGATAGGTGGCAGAGTAGATTGCTGTGGATGTGAGTGGCTGGGGCGGGGTTTAGGGGTAGGTGTGGACGGAGCATAGTGTAGGTAAGGATTAAAAATGCATATCCGTAGTAGTTGAGGAGCGACAACTACTTTCTGTATCTGAGCTGAACACCAGATTTCCTAATTAAAACAATGTTGGTGATAAATTGACATGCATTAAATGAGTACCCAAACGAAGACATGTTGTAGAGTTATTTATTATGTTCGTATTATGTCAGTCTCATTGCAATCAACTAAACTGACATCGAGTTCATAGTAGAATTAAATTAAATTAATAGATATGTAAGCAGTATGATAATGAAGGAATGTGCGTCTGGTTTTAACACGGAAATATCCATCACTTCGCTGTCTTTTTACTTCACAATCGATCACTGGTATTGGATAGGTAGAATACTGTTTAATTAAGTGGAGGTGCTAAGTGGAGCGTCTTAACACACTCATCTATCTATTCCCAGGTGACAGGATGCATTTATAAGGACAGACTCATATTATGTATAGAAAACTAAGTACGTAGACATCACCACTATCGTACACTAGGTTGTTAACGCATAACATATGTGAGGCAGATTTCATACGTGTTAATCGAAGAAGACTCAAGGCAATTTGAATGTAGTTTGTGCTGCGATATATGACGTGATGTTGCCCTCGAATCCTGAATGGCCAGGAGCAGCTGTGACAACCTCGTGTTCTTCTATTTTTTTAGATCGTGATGGTTATTTTTACTTCCACACGTGTGTCTGTGCCGCCGCTTTCAATGCCTGACTTTATCTGAATGAACTGAAAAAATATATGGCAAGGACAATAGTGCTGCTCGAGTTAAGGATTATAATTAATTTAGAACAAAAAAAAGAGTCATTCAATATCACAATAACCAAGGGCGTGAATAAAGGGTTTCAGGCCGTACGTGGGCGTCCTCTGTTCCCACCTGCCTGGCGTACCCTGTCACCTTCTAGGATAACTAACTGTACATTCCCTTCAGATCACATTCAGGTCCCCTTCATATCCCCTTCAGCCCTTTGATGTAACATAATACGAATGACAAAGTATTACTCAACATGTAGATTTTCAAAGATCATTTTATATATCTATCTAAATCAGGATATTTAATCAAATCTATTTCTATACTTTATCTGAGGCAGGAAAACTTACACCTGGATACCTGTACTTATAGGTATCGAAAGATGGTCATTAAGATTTAAGTGAACCTCTTTAAAAGTGTGTATTATATTTTCTAAGCGCGCCCTTCGATTATTTTCCATCAAGGACAATACTAAGATGCATAATTTGGTGGACGTGAGGATAGAGAAAGGGATAGAAGTGGACGGAGAGAACTGGAGTATAGGTGGGTAGTGCAACTCTCTCTCTCTCTCTCTCTCTCTCTCTCTCTCTCTCTCTCTCTCTCTCTCTCTCTCTCTCTCTCTCTCTCTCTCTCTCTCTCTCTCTCTCTCTCTCTCATTGCCTAACACCGTGTTGCTGAGTGTTTATTCATCTCGAAGCTGCGTGCTGGTCATCCAGGCTTAGTGCAACACCGCCGTGAATTAATGCTGACGGGGCGCTAGAGAATGGGAGGGGAGAGGGAAGGGAAGGGAAGGTTGACGAGGGGTGAGGGAAGGGAAAGAGGAGGTGGGCGAGGGATGAGGGAAGGGAAGGAGGAGGTGGGCGAGGGGAGAGAGAAGGGAAGGGAAGGGAAAGTGAGGGAGGCGGGAGGGCACCAGGATGGTAGGCAATGGAAGGCCGATTGGAAATGTGTTTATAATTCCCTTAATGTTAGTGGGTTTTGCAGTTTCTCAAATTCTTTTGTGGCAATGATGGAGTGTGTGTGTGTGTGTGTGTGTGTGTGTGTGTGTGTGTGTGTGTGTGTGTGTGTGTGTGTGTGTGTGTGTGTGTGTGTTGTTGTTGTTGTTGTTGTTGTGAAGGAACAAAGAGAGGTATTGATATATTTTTTCTTTGAGGAATATCAGTCCATGACGCTATAGATAAGTTAGAGTCGGGGAATAAAACATACGACGCAAGATATGTTTCAAAGCCTTGCAACTGGGGAATTAATTATTTGCATGATTCTTTACCCATGTATACGAAATCACACACACACACACACACACACACACACACACACACACACACACACACACACACACACACACACACACACACACACACACGCAAACTATGTTCCATCAATACATTCAAAACAGAAGAAAAATGTAAAACCTTTAATGGCGATCGGAAATAATGAAAAATTGACGTTTCGGAATCTTTCCTTTCAGCATAAACTTTAAAATGTTCTGAAAAGTAGATCATAATTACTAAATGACAGCTAAAAAAACGTGGATAGCTTCATCTTTTTTT
>JAXIVD010000723.1:99181-101681 GCA_036785275.1 Cancer borealis | reverse complement strand
TCTCTCTCTCTCTCTCTCTCTCTCTCTCTCTCTCTCTCTTTCTCTTTCTCTTTCTCTCTCTCTCTCTCTCTCTCTCTCTCTCTCTCTCTCTCTCTCTCTCTCTCTCTCTCTCTCTCTCTCTCTCTCTCTCACGCAAATTTTCCTCACGTATGGAACATCATTTTCAAATCACACACACACACACACACACACACACACACACACACACACACACACACACACACACACACACACACACACACACACACACACACACACTTTTCTTTTGCTATAATTGTTTTCATCTTTTTATTGAATTTCAGTGTATTTTCTCTTTTCTCAATCCTCAACTTTTTCGTACAACTTCGTATATTCTATTTCAATTTTTGTTTCACTCAAGCACTTTTTTCCTTCTTCCATGTCCTGCACGACGCTGCATTTTATCTTCATTGTAGTTATTCTAATTTTGTTGTATTCTTAGTAATCTAGAGAGAAAGAAGGGAAGGAAGGCTGGAGAAAGAGATGCAGGAGAAGGAGAGAAGAAAGAGAATGGAAGAGGAGAAAGAAAAAAAGGAGGAGGTGGAAGGGGATAATAAAGATAATGAGGGAAAGTTAGATATGAAATGAGAGAAGCGTGCTATAAAAACAAAAATAAAGTACAAGTTTGAATTCTTTTTTATATTTTTAAGCAAAGAATGTATAGAAAAATAAAAAACAACAACAACAGATTTTTTACGATTTCAAGACGACGCTTACCGAAACCACACACACCAAAAAAAAAAAGAAAAAAGAAAAAAAAGACCAACCCATATTAATCGCTTACAACATTCATCACATAACCTCAACAACAACATAACAAATAAATCTTCCTCTTATACATGCATCAACTCATAAGGAAATGGTAATAAACAAATAATTTCCTTCCCTCCTCCTACTGACTCCACACGTTGTTTTCACCCCCAAAAAAAAGCAGAATGGTCGAGTGTTGGATGGTATGTTGAAGGAGGAGATGGTTGAGGTTGAGATGGAGGATGATGTAGAGGTGGAGGTTGAGGTGGAGGTTGAAGTGGAGGTGGAGGTAGAGGTGGAGGTTGAGGAGTAACGCGTGGTTGACAGGCTGTGCGGAAATTGCAGCTTTAGAATTAGTTTTACCGCCTCTATGCTGTATGTTGAGAGAGAGAGAGAGAGAGAGAGAGAGAGAGAGAGAGAGAGAGAGAGAGTGAGTGAGTGTGAGTGTGAGTGTGTGTGTGTGTGTGTGTGTGTAATTCCTGTTTACCTGTCCTTCATTGGTCACCTGGTGTGTTTGGTGTATTGTGATTTAGTCCACCATGACCGACAGGTGTTTTTTTTCTGCATGTGTAAATATTCCATCCTAAAAATGTGGAGAGAGAGAGAGAGAGAGAGAGAGAGAGAGGAGAGAGAGAGAGAGAGAGAGAGAGAGAGAGAGAGAGAGAGAGAGAGAGAGAGAGAGAGAGAGAGAGAGAGAGAGAGAGAGTGTGTTTTATATTCTGGTTCATTGGATTTACTGTTATTTTATTCACTTGGCTGTAAGGCTTAGAGAAGGCTACCATTTTTTTTTTTTATTTAACATTTTTTTTCTTCCCTTTCCCTTCCCTTATGCTGACGAGTAAGACTTTTAGGATATTTTTATGTCAAAACTTGTATACGTTTCTGAAAGTTGTAGAAGACGGATGTAGTGGCTGTCCATCATAATATTTTCTCACCACACCACACCACACGTTGCATTTCGTCACCATACCTATCATAACCCTACTTTATATACATACATATCACCCATTTCTCACTTCTATTTCCCTATAGTCACTACATAACCTACGACTCAAAATATATCTAGGATCGTAGTGATGAATTTTGTGACGCTAGAACTCTCAAAATACATTGGCGTGTGTACCTGTTTCTTATGTTTGTCAAGGGTCGACGAGGTATTTCATTTATCATAACGAATGAATGTGTTGGGATGGTGTTCTGGCATCACTGTACTGACACTGTACTGGCGTTACGTATACCACCACACCGTAGGGCACACCACACACAGTCCTACCTCTCACACTGTAACCACTTGCCTCACTCTATTCAACACCAAGCCTGTTGTCACTTCCTCCATCTCATTGTTATATAGTATGTTGTATTCACGTCTCTCTTGCACTCCGTCATCATTAACATTGCTTCAATTTCATCCATTTCGTCTCATTTCTCGTACACCTCCTCTTCGAACTTGAAGGGTAAACTAATGCATTCCAAGAACCTTTACTTACACTACGGTTGCACGGTGAAAGTCAAGGACACACTGTGATGTTTAATGCTCCCAGAGGGCTGCATGGCTGTTCTCAGAGGCTTATTAACCATCCTATTACTGCTTCCACATTGCCTGTTACACAACTTTTTAACCTCGAATCCAGAATTTTATCTCTAATTGCCTTCACAAAGCCATACATGCAGTTTCTCAATTATTTCATGAGGATTAGAAAAAGAAGCAGAATCATTTATATATTGGAATGTA
>JAXIVD010000723.1:74181-89181 GCA_036785275.1 Cancer borealis | reverse complement strand
TTTTCTGGTTTCTATTTTCTCTAATTATCCCTTATTAACTTTTTTTTTAATCATGTATTTTTTTTCTTATTTTCTCTTGTTCTTACGAAACTTTTCTCTTACTTCTGTCTAGATTATTGTTGTCTTCCCTTTCCTTCCCTTCCCTTCCTATGTTTGCTTTCTTCCTGTTATATTTAAAGTCAAGGTTTTTTGTCTCTTTCCTTTTGGTTTCCTATTTGGGATCTTATCAGATTTCTTCGATTTTCCTCTGGTTTCCCTCACACTATATTTATCATTCCTCTCTTACACCTTACTTTCGTTCCTTTCCAAACATAATTTACCTTCACCTTTGTGCTTCTTTATGTTCTCTTGTATTTCTTCCACACCTCGTCTTCATCATTTTTCATGGCTTTTCCCCTTTCCGTCTTGCCTTCTTCAATTCCCTTCTTCCACTTTTTTTTTTATCTAATCCTTCGTCTAATTCTTTATTTCTTTCATTACCAATTGTGTTCGTTATTTTATCATTTAATTCAACCTTAACTTTAATTTTATATCCTCTCACCTTCACCTTGTCACTATCACCCACATTTGAGCTTCCTCGGTCCCTTAGTTTATATTATTTTTCTTCCTACGCCACAAGCACTTTTCTCGTTGGATGCAATAACATTTTTTTCTCGTCCCAAAATAAAGCACTTTTTGACATCATTACACTACTTCAATTTGCCATTACAACATCCTCAAGCTGCTTCATGCCTTTCAGTTTCGTCCGGAGTCAGCTGAAGGCTTAAGCAGCTTTGAAAGAATTGCAGAAGAAGGGACAGGAGGAGAAGAAAAAGAGGGAAGTGAGGAAAATAAGAAGAAAGAGAGGAAAGGACGACAGGAAGGATAGAAAAAAAAAGAGAGAGAGAAGTTGGGGGAGGAAAGGAAGAATGTTTGAAAGATGCGGAGGAGAAGGAGGAGGAGGAGGAGGAGGAGGAGGAGGAGGAGGAGGAGGAGGAGGAGGAGGAGGAGGACGACGACGACGAGGACGAGGACGAGGACGAGGACGGTGCAAGGGTTGGGTAGAGATCGTTAGTTGGAAGCATCATTCAAAAAAAAATGTTCATGTTGGTCTTCGTATTAATTGCTGGATCTGCAATAGAGGACAAGGGAGGGAGCGCTGCCCCCCTCTCCCTCCTCCCCCCGACACGCCACCCACTCCATGCAGGCAGCTTCATCCCGCTGTATGTACTTTCGATACGAGGCAAAAGGAGAGTTCTTGTACACTGTCCGATTGGTTCTATGTTATCTGTGATTTAACTTTCAATTTTGCTCTGCACCGAGAGGGGAAACAATCTATGACTTGTGTGAGAGAGGGAGGGAAAATCCAGCTAAATAAGGCTTTGATTAACTGAGTAGATGATAGTTTAAGGTAAAGGGAATAGGTTAATGAGGAAATATAGGTCAAATCAGTGACCTTTAACTTTTTTTATGTCTTCTTTTCTTTCCATCGTTAGTCAGGTGAAGGTAAGAATAAAGAAAGAGTCTGCACTGCGTCGCCCAAAGTGTTTTTTTCCTTCTTCTTTAATCCGGAAGGGTGAAGTGGAATGGGACGCTGCCGCTGTTGTTGCTGTGAGAGAGAGAGTGTGTGTGTGTGTGTGTGTGTGTGTGTGTGTGTGTGTGTGTGTATGTGTGTGTGTGTGTGTGTGTGGGTGTGGATGTGTTGGTGTAGATGTAGACGACAGAGAGAGACATAGAGAGAAAAATAATAATGAACCAGACAAAATTAGCAGTAGAAACAAAACAATCAGGTAGACAGACAGGTAAACAGACAGACAGGTGGAA
This sequence comes from Cancer borealis, assembly GCA_036785275.1. NCBI lineage: Eukaryota > Metazoa > Arthropoda > Malacostraca > Decapoda > Cancridae > Cancer > Cancer borealis. The sequence goes on along the minus strand of JAXIVD010000723.1, from coordinate 87,378 downwards.
ACACACTCCCCGTAAAAGAAAAAAATAAATCAACATAGAAATACAATGACGTACAATTAACATGACAACTCCACACACGAGAACATCAACCACGTGAGGTCAAAAAACAAAACACAAAGAAGGAGACAAACACGAGCTGGGAAAATTAAGGTTACGTTTTGGTGCCAGAGATGTCAGGGAATAAGTAACCTACACATATGGCTTAACTGGGCTTGAGTGGGTGAGCATGTACGTGACTTCAGTGTGTGTACGTATCACCCTATTACACACACACATATACACACATACAGCCTCTTTAATAATGCAATAGATTACTTGATGAATTATATATTTTTTATACATTACTCCCTCTTAAGGGCTTCAGTTTTTGAGGTCAAGATAATACAAAATTATTATTATTATTATTATTATTATTATTATTATTATTATTATTATTATTATTATTATTATTATTAGTAGTAGTAGTAGTAGTAGTAGTAATAGTAGTGTTGTTTGGTGTTGTGGTTGGTGTTAAGCGTTGATGCCCTGGAGTGTTTTAGATGAGAGTCGCTCGTTCAGTGATGCAATAATAGGCTTGTCCGGCTGCATGGGTCACCTGCTATTATGTTACCTTCATGTAAGAGATTCATTCATTCATTTCAAAAGTAGGATACACTTACACATATATACATACATACATACACATATACATACATAACAATATGAGTTATCAAATCATGTACAGTATGTAACGTTAGTAATGTAATACAATGAACGATAAATATCAACCGAGCGTCAGATAAATCAGTGCAGGAAAAAACTTATAGAGTGGATATATTGTACAGGTGTCTCGCATATGTGTTGTACAGGTGGACCACTAATTGCACTCCCCACGGATTGTGTTACCTGCGGCCCTAGGTGTGGGTTAATGAGGGTTATTTGGCAGGTCGTTGTTTGTACCTTGCATCATTAGCCTCGTTTTGTTGTGTTGGCTGGCGTGATATTTGATCACTGGAAATGTATATATTCTTCCACCTGGTGCCTGGGTGACGCGAGGCTGCCCACGATGGAGGCAACGCCGTCACCACAGAAATTGGAGGAAGGCGTTCTCTTTCTCTTTTCCCTCCCTTGAGTTCCTTCTTTTCTTCTATAGATCGATGGTGTCACTGCATAATCAATTAGCACTCGCTCTCTCCCCATCTGCAGAGCCCTTTCATCTGTCTACCTGTCCATCTCTGTCCCTGTCTCTGTCTCTCTGTATGTCTGTCTGTCTGTCTCTGTCTGTCTGTGCATCTGTCTGTCTGTCTGTCTGTCTGTCTGTCTGTCTGTCTATCTCTCTCATAATAATAATAATATACATAATAATAATAATGATAATAACTAATAATATTAATTGATGGTTTGTTAATAAGCCTGGATGCTATGTGGCTAGAAATACATAATTAGTATGGTGTGGGAACTTTCTTGAATATACCTAGTACTAACACTGTTTGAATTGAGGTGGAGAAGGAGTTCTTGTTGTTATAAGTTTACGTTTTCTTAGTGAAGCTTGCGATGGAAGGTGGGAGTGGCTGGGGATCAAAGGGTAATTAACATGTTGTGTATGAATGATACTATGGAGGGAATGGGAGTGTGTTTGTGTAGGTTTGTGCGTCCTCTGACTACCACAGGACGGATGTGGTGCCTCAATGCAGCACGGTGTGTGAATGTGTGTGTGTGTGTGTGTTTGTGTGTGTGTTTGTGTTGATACATGTTGATGAATGGTGGGTGTGAATGCGTCAGCTGTGTCCCGTGTGTGGGTGGTTAATGGGCGAGGCACCAGTTTCCGTACTTGAAGCAAGCAAATCCTGTTTCTCCAACTTTGGCCAAATGGAATATCCTCCCCCACTTTTTTTTTTTTATCCCCGACAAAGTATAGTTCATTTGCATGTAATGAATTAATCTTGTCTGCCGTCACCAGAAAGCCAGTTGCCGGCCAGTAAATATGTTGAGTGGCGTTGCGTCGTATCACAAATAACAGCGTTAATCCCTAATTTTGCTAATGGATTCCGAGGACCATCAATTAGGGTAGTGACGTTGTATATGAGGACATATCACTCTCTGAGTCTCGCCGTCCTTGGGGATGGTAGCCGCAGCTAACCCCTGCCAACCCTCGCTGCCACAGTCTGTTATCTTCTCACGCTGGCCTCGACATCCACGCTGACGCAAGAGGATGATGTCAGCAGCTCGTCCTGCATCCATAGAAACACCTCACATTTGCCTAAAAATATATCCCTTTCTCTCTTATCAATTTGTCTTCTCTTGGGGAAAATTCCAGCCTATGGAGGGTGAGGTTGTCTGTTTTATCGACCTGCACCTCTCGTTCGCTTCAAACACAAATTAAACTCATCAAAATTTGTGTTATTTTTTGTGTGTAAAGTTCTTAATTATGCGAGCAGAGCGCTCTTCCGTGAAGCTCTTCATTACTGGACCAAACTGACGTGAGTCCCAAGCCAGACATGGGCGGGTTGCAGATGGCCAAGCGAGGGACGGATCACTGAACCACGAATAGGGATGAAGCCAGAATGAGGCAGGCATAGGGCGGGGAAAGACGACGACGAGCAGGGCGTGAAATGAGTAGCTATATGGCAAGGACAGTGTTCAGGAGCCTGGGTAGGGGTGGGGCGGATGCAAGGATGCGTGGTGTTCCATTATATGCTGATAATTTGGTAGGAGGGCGAGGCATGGCGCGTCGGCTCTGATGAAGATGTTATGCTTTGCATCTATAACACGGAATCCTTGGTGAAATGGGAAGGTGGACTTTGGTAGAAGACTCACGGCAGTCATCCTGAGAATCCCGTAGACTTAGACCCTGGGACGAAGCTCACCTGATGTCTGACTTTCTTATGATGACCTAAACATACCATGAACTTTTTCCATTAGTGACTTTATTAAGAATGTCAAACAACCACTGATGAGACATGCTACTATTCTGCAACTCTTAACTAGAGGATTACATAAGGACAGTCCACAGGGAGGCTTAGCAGGAGGCATCTTTCTGGGCTCCAAGATTCACATTCTTTCCCTCAAGAAACTTTAAGCCTGCAGCGTTGACGGGGAGGAAATGCTGCACGATTTTCTCACTCTAGGTCCGGAAGCCTTTGCGTGTGTCCCTCAAGTTATATTTATTGCGTGAAAACCGTGTTGGTGGTGCGTCAGAGGCAGGCGTGGCGGGAAGGGTCACCTTTACCACACACTGCACATTGGGGCTCAGATGGAAAATATATAGACGAAAAAATAAAGTAGAAAAAAATCATGGGATACAAGTTGCTGTAGAAAAAAAGGTAAATGTCATAAATGTGTGATGCGTTTTGGTGTGGTTACATATATATATAATGGATATTCAGGCCATTTTTTATTTACGAAGAAGGAAAAGGTTTATATGTATGGAAACTTTTGAAGCACTTCTATTGGATTACAACAACAGCAAAGAAAGAAAAAAAAAAACTGAATATTTAACATTTCAGAAATTCGTGGAAATTCTTGCGGAACGTAAATCTGAAGTGTGGAATAACGATAAAATATGGATCTGAGAAAAGAAAAAGGTAAGACTGTTTGAAAATACAAACTTTGAAATACAGCACGAAAATAACAAACGAGAGAGAGAGAGAGAGAGAGAGAGAGAGAGAGAGAGAGAGAGAGAGAGAGAGAGAGAGAGAGAGAGAGAGAGAGAGAGAGAGAGAGAGAGAGAGAGAGAGAGAGAGAGAGAGAGAAAAAGAGAGAGAGAGAGAGAGAATAAAAAAGAAAGAGAGAACGAGACCACGAATACCCTCAATCATAAAAAAAAAAAAAAGTGTAAAATGATGGTGATAAATAATACCGAGCGAGAGATTGAGAAACTTGCCACGGGAGGAAAGGAATCAGTGAACATCAGAAATCCGAGTTGGTAGAAGGCGTTTCCAGTGTCAAGGGAGGAAGGTGATAGGAGAAGCTAAATTGGTCGCTGAGGGAGAGAGGTAAGGGGATCAGCCATAGGGTGAACGGGGACCTGTGTGTGTGTGTGTATGTATGTATGCATGTGTGTGTGGTGTGGGTGGAGGAACATGTAGGAAAGATAAATGAGAGGAACTGTAACTGATACCTGAAAAATGATAGATGAATAATTCCAAAGTACATATAATACTAGTACATTATCATAACGTCGCCGCGCTATGTCTCGTAAACATCATACCAAGAAGCGAGACAAAGGAATGCAATGGTCGTGAAGGCGAGGACGTTCACGATCGCTAATATCCAATATGAAAATGGTGCAGAGTTGGAGTCAATGTGTTGGCTAGATGGCGTGACAAGCAGAGTGGCTGGCTGTCCTGAGGCGGGAGACGGCGGACGAAAAATTGAATTACCTAAATGGAGACACGACCATGATAACGAGCATTGACCCGTGATGGTAATGGTGATGGTGGTGCTTGGTGGTGTTAGTGTAATTGGTGTTCATTTTGTTGGTGTTAGTGTTGTTAGTGATGGTGGTTAGTGTTGGATGTGGGAAAATGTGGTGGAAGTAATTGTTCTAGTGTTGTTGTTAACCTAAAGTTGTGTAGGTGTGGGAACGACCAAGTATTAGTGGTGGTGATGGTGGTAGAGAATGGTAATTAAACTCACTAATGAATCAATAATCTTCTTAGCAAACGATCTGCATTTTTTTTTATAATAACACATTTTATTTCTTAACTCAACATTTTTATTGGAGTCATGTTAACCATTCCACATAAAAGTGTCTGCAGGAAACCACCACTACCTTTACTGTGTTCCACCCACGCTGTTCCACCCCGCCCCACCCCAACCCGCCCAGCCTCACCGCATCACCACCCTCCTCGTCCCTCGTCGGTTCCCGCCAAATTGACACACTACTGACACCTGTACTTGACATATGAGCGGCGCCAAGGCCCTCCTCAGGTATGGCTCTCACGCCCACCCGACATGACGCCTTGAAATTGGTGACTGACATCCATTTATCATCTTGGTGAAGGTAGGGTCTTGCCGGGGAGACCGTGGGTGTTGATGGTACTTGGTGAGGGGATGGTTGGGGGGACGCTCGTTGGGTGATGTGGTGGAGGTGAAAACTGGTGTACTATTGTAGTAAGGAGAGTGGTGAAGACTGTGGAGAGGAAGAAAGGATATGTGGTGTTGGATGAGGAGCTGAGAACTGTGGAGGTGGTGGATGAGTGGAATTGAGTAGATGGTTAGTTAGAGCAGTGGTAGAGTGGAAGGAGGACTATCTCCAAGCAGGTGTGTGGAGGTGGTGGTAGTGTCGTGTGTGCAAAAGTTGGTGACACTGTATTTTTATTCCATGACGGTTTATTTGGATCTAATGGGACTGGTAGTTTTCGAGGCACTGATAATTTTAATGTCAGTTATGGTGTCGACAATCGTCGTAATGTTATTAGCAAAGTGCTTTTAATAGCGATAATATCTGTAGTTGTGTTAATTGCATTAATGTGTACCTAACGCTGATTTCCAATACCTGGAAATTGAACATAGCTTTGATTTTAATTTATGAAAAAATTAATTTCTGTTCGTCGTCTACTTTCTAATGTATGTGTGTTTCTGAATATGTTTATTTGCGAGTGTGTGTGTGTGTGTGTGTGTGTGTGTGTGTGTGTGTGTGTGTGTGTGTGTGTGTGTGTGTGTGTGTGTGTGTGTGTGTGTGTGTCACACACACACACACACACACACACACACACACACACACACACACACACACACACACACACACACATCCAATAGCAGCTCTTGATGTAACAAGAGCAACACACTCAAGGACAGCGGCACGAGTGAGTTTACGTGAAACCATGTGAAGAGGAAACGAACAAAATAAATAATGATACGACAAGTAGACTTACTTAAGAGACGAGGACGATGTAAAAGAGATAAAGGGGAAGGTGCGGACTCAGAAGTTAAGGTTAGAACAAGTATCTAAGACAAGCCAGACTAGGGTAACCAGACTATAAGGGAAGAAAAATAACTGGTAAACACAATTTTAGCGCTTCTATTATTATTACTTATTATTATTGATATTATTTCTCTTATTATTATTATTATTTATATTATTAATATCATTGTTGTTATTATTATTAATATTATTATTATTATTATTATTATTATTATTATTATTATTATCATAATTGTTTTTATTATTAACATTATTATTATTATTATTATTACTATCACTTCTACTACAACAACACCTACTACTACTACTACTACTACTGCTGCTACTACTACTACTACGATTACTACTACTACTACTACTACTACGATTACTATTACTGCACAAATACAAACAAACACACACACATACAGACCCAGTCATTCATTACGTAAAGTGCATTGACATGAATAAAACAATTATGAAATGTGCTAGAACGACAGAAAAGCAACACAAATAAAAACAGATCTAAAATAAAAACAGAAAACTATCATCATCATCATCATTACAAGTCCTAATGCTGAAAGTTGCACATCACTACCGTAAGTAACGTGCATACATACATTCCATTGCCAGTACGTGACAAAGATACTGATAAAAAAAGGAAAAAATAAAAAACTCTTGAAAAATAGGTGAACTTCATAATGTCAGGATCAATAACGTGTACTCTGCAAACAAGGTAAAAATGAGGGAAAAAACGGAAAATGGAGCGTAAATGACTTCACTGAGATCGATAAATGGTGGTTAGACTTGGGAAAAAAGGGCTGGAGGGAAAAATAAGATAGTGCAATACGAAGAAAGATAGAAAGATAGAGAGAAAAAGAGAGAGAGAAAAAAAAGAAAGCCGATAGATATACAAAACGAAAATGCATGAAAAGTTAACAATAAGAGACACAAAATAGGCAAGGAAATAAAAGAAAAGGAACGAAAGAGAGGAAAGAGAAGAAACATTGATGATAGGGAGACAAAGTGAGTGAAAGGGCGGGAGAAAAAATTAAGGAAGTAGAGACAAAACTAAGAAGGAAGGAAGTACGTAAGAGAAAGACCTTGATGATAGGGAGGAAGTGAGAAGTATCAAGGAGGATGAGGGTGATAGACACGTAAGATGAGGGATGGGAGAGTAGGACAAGGGTGGGAAAAGTGAGGTAGGCGGTGTATAGTTTAGAACACAGCTAAGCCTGACTCGCTTGTAGACGCCAATCAACGTGTTTGAGCTGTGGCTTAAATAAAAGGCCTTTTGTACTCAGTTTTTTTTGGAGAGCCTTTCATGTGGTTTCTTTTGATAAGGGGGGGTACTAAGGGCGTGGCGTCGGCTCTTGTATGGCATTGTGCTGACCTGCGTGAGAAGGGTGATAAGGGGAGTGTAGGGAGGGGATGTGGGTGTAGCTAACCTAATTCAACCTAACCTTACCTAACCTATCCTAACCTAACCAAGCCTATCCTAACCTAACTAAGCCTAACCTAACCTAACCTAAGCGAATCGAACCAAACCAAACCAAACCAAACCAAACCTAACCTACCTTAACCTAAACTGACCTGACCTAACAATTCACCTACATCCGGGGACGTCTTGGTGCAGATAAACAACAAAAAAGTCTCAGGTAGGTTGTTTTTGCCTCGCTTTAGATCCTCTCTTTTCCCTCTTGCACGACACGACAGCATGCTCATCGTTGTCCTACTTCCCCGCTTCCTCTCAGCTCACCCTGGAACCTTGTGTGTATTCTTAAGCCTTATTTTCAAGTATATATCCTTGACCCAAGAGACCGTGATCCTCAGCAAAGCAGTGCTGGCTTCTCTGCCACGCATCGCTCCAGGCTGCCGCTGAAGACCCACCTACTTACTTCAACGTCCTCCTTTCATCTCGGTTTTTACCATAGGGACTTTTCTTAATGCCGCTTCTGAATAATCTTGTAACAGCCTCGAAGCGATTCCCGGCTGCTGTTAGAGTCAGATATTTGGATGTGCTTACTGTCATATCAAGTCAACCTCGCTCCCTCTCCTTCCCCTTCTGTGCGGCGTTTGATATGGGAGGGAAGAGACGAATGGGTTGTAGGGAAACTATGACGAAGCTTCTGTGTGTGTGTGTGTGTGTGTGTGTGTGTGTGTGTGTGTGTGTGTGTGTGTGTGTGTGTGTGTGTGTGTGTGTGTGTGCACCGTATAGCCTTTCCCTCTCCCACGCTGGCGGCATCTTTGGTGACCAACGGACGTGATCTCGCTATGGAAAGGTCGACCCTTCCCGTGTTCGTCTTGCTTCTCATCTATTCATTTGTCAGCTATTTTTTTCCTTTCCCTGTTTTTCCATTGCAGTTTCTTCCTCGAATTCCTTCTCTTACCTTCATTCTTCCAATATTCTCACATTTCAAGTATTCTCTCCTGTATATCATGTATATTAAATCACCTCCCTCTTGTAGCTCCTCTACCTATATTCCTTCTAACTTTACCAACACTTATAAGTATTGCGTCTCCTTAACTCTAGTTGTCTTTATGTTTTTTATATTCTACTAATTTTTTTTCTGTTCTTTTATAAATATGACAAAGTTTTCCTCCTTACATAATTATCTTTTCCAGCATTTTGTTATTCTGACACACAAAAAAGACACACAACCTCGACACACCTCGTAATTGATTCTACAAGGAGGGAAGAGAAGTAACTTAATTAAAACTTTCTACAAATGTTTATATAATGTGGTTGGGACTGCTCATAGAAATAGGGGACCATACAAATATTCAGGGGACAGTTCTGGAGACTGAAGAGGATGTAGAGGTGGAGGAAAGGATGTGGAAACCGGGATCTTGCATAGTGGAGACAGGACGCTGCTGGTGGTGGTGGGTGGAGAGAGAATCCTGTTGGGTGGTGATGCTGTGTGACTATGTGGTGTGTAGGGATGGTGATGACTGGCAGCAGGGAAGTAAGGGTGGAGGAGCCATCCATTAGAGGCGGTAAAGAGGTGTAAGCAGAAAATATGGGGTTTGGGAGAGAGAGAGAGAGAGAGAGAGAGAGAGAGAGAGAGAGAGAGAGAGAGAGAGAGAGAGAGAGAGAGAGAGAGAGAGAGAGAGAGAGAGAGAGAGAGAGAGAGAGAGAGAGAGAGAGAGAGAGAGAGAGAGAGAGAGAGAGAGAGAGAGAGAGAGAGAGAGAGAGAGAGAGAGAAAAAAAAAAAACAGGTGAGTGCAGGTGATTGTGTGTGTGTGTGTTTACTCTTCTCTGTGTACGTTCACGTTGATTTCATCGTTTATTTGTAGACTCCGTGTGTGATTTTTGCTCCAGTACACTCTGGACACTGTTTTTTGATTGCCACACGTGTGTGTGTGTGTGTGTGTGTGTGTGTGTGTGTGTGCGTGTGCGTGTGCGTGTGCGTGTGCGTGTGTGTGTGCGTGTGCGTGTGTGTGTGTGTGTGTGTGTGTTTGTTTCAGTGCCCAAGGTTATGAGTAAGGGAGAGGGAGGGCGGGAGGAGGGGAGGGAGAACGAGGAAAGGGAGTCTGGATGAGGTAAATGGAGTAAAGAGGAAAGGGGAAAGAGAAAGAGGAGGTAGTGGTGGAAGAAAATGGCTGGAGGGTCGTTATAAGGGAATTGACTTTTCACTGCACTCCTCTCCTTTTACAATGCACTGCACACACGAAAACGTACACATACAGTTGTCGAACCAATATAGTTTTCAAAGGTATTCTGCATCCTCGCGTATTTTCTACGGCACAAAAAATACTATCTCTTTTGTCAAATTCCCTCCCATATAACCTGTGGTCCTGTCGGGCAAGTGTGCACCTCCGTCAGTAGCGTCGTGTTGTCGTGGTCATCCTGCAGCTTCACTGGTTTCATGCTGCCTCCTGTGCTGGGATCTCTGAGACTTCAAGGCACAGCGGGGTGACATATGCGTAAGGGAAGTTAATTTAATCTAACTTCGGGAAAACACTTACTCACATTCCGTCTTCAGCTCTGCGCCTCCCATCACCTTATGTTTGTGTGCTATTGAAAATGTTTTCTTTTTATGGTAACAAGTCAATATTGCTTGGTGAGAGGGAAAGTCTATACCTCACGCCTTCCCCCAGCAGGAGACACCAAAGGCCGCGCATCAAGTGCCACTGGCCATACCAAAAGCGGACCTTAGCAAGCAGGGAGCCGTCCAAGGTCAATACAAATTCTTTAGAACCCTGCCTAGAGGTGCAACAGGGAGAGAGGTGCTGCAAGGGAGAGAGGGGAGCAGCAAAGCGTGGCTGTGCTGCCTCCTCTTTGAAATGGGCTTAAGGTTCTGCTCCCCACACTGACCTTTGGGAAAATGTGGCGTTGTATACTTGCATCTACTCCAGTTTCCATGTCCGGTGCTCTTGCCTTCGCTTGCACGCATACATTTTGTTGTGTAAATATAATCATTGTTATTTGATATTCTATTTTTACTTTCACATATCACTTGAAAGGAGGTCCATGCTGTATGTATGTGCAAGGAGAGAGGAGTGCGTGTGTGTGTGGGGAGGGGGAGGAGAGTCTTTGTGCCTTGTGCGTCACAGTACCGGAGAGTGCCTGGTGCCTGCAGGACTTGACTGAGTGCCAGCCTTATCTTTCCGGTCGGCTGTTGCCTTCCCGGAATTATGCTTACGTGGCTTTTCTTCAGCACGGAGCCAAGTGGAAGCTCTTCGTGTGGTGTGCGTGTGCGTGTGCGTGTGCGGGTGTGGGTGCGTGTGCGTGTGCGTGTGTGTGTGTGTGTGTGTGTGTGTGTGTGTGTGTGTGTGTGTGTGTGTGTGTGTGTGTGTGCGCGCGTGCGTGTGCGTGTGTGTGTGAATCGCTTAGTGGAAATGCATGTATTCATAGATCCGATGGTTAAAATTGCAAAAGGAGCATGGAATTTTCAATTATATTTTGCGCGTGTTTTATTGCTCTGTTTTCTTTTTCAGTTGTTTCGTATCGTATTTCATTTGCTGTTTTCCTTTTAGAATAGTTATCGATAGAATATGAAATTACGAACCTTCATAACTCTGCTGCGTTTCATTTTCTGTAACATTTCTACCTTTGACCTTTAAACACACACATAAAAAAGACACCACCTTTCTTTACCCTTTCCCTATCCTCCCTCCCTCCTTCCTTCCTTCCTTCTTTCCCTGTAACATTTTCCATTCAATAATTTATTCTCACATTATCACCTCATCGTTATATTGTCTCTCACACTCCCTTTAAAATCCCTTTCAGTCATGTTTTTTACCCTTTGTTTTCCTCTCCTGTTTCCTTGATGTTGGTGTTTAGAGGCTTGACCACAACAATACAATTAGGAAGCCCAAGTATGTGTACCAAGAGGAACATCAGAGGCATAAAGGTTTTCTCTATTCAAGGAGGTGCTTTCGTGGTTTTCTTTTCCTCTGCATTATTTTCACCTTTCTGAAAACATCCATGATTTCAGGAGGAGGAGGAGGAGGAGGAGGAGGAGGAGGAGGAGGTGGAGGAGGTGGAGGAGGAGGAGGAGGAGGAATAAGGGAAAATAAGAAAAATAGTGAAAGCAAAGATAGAAATAGAGATGGAGGAGATGAAAACTAAAATTGTAAGGATAGGAAAAAAATGGAAGCAGGAGAAGAAGTAGAAGAAAGAAAAAAAAAGGAAGAAAATAAAAATAAGCAGAAAAAAGAGAAAAAAACAAAAACAGTAGAAGAATAAAAATGGTCTATAAGGGCTACATCTTCGTACATCTCTTGGTGGTGCAACTCCTTGGCAGTGGTGTTGTTTTGTTTTGTTTACTTGGCTGTGTTTCTTTGGTATTCAGAGCACCAGGCTGAGAAAACTGAATTGTCTCGCAGTCCAGAAAATCAGACGCATTAGGATTTCGTCTCCAGCCCGTCGCCGCTATTCTTGGTTTTGTTAAATCAGGGAGGCGGCCGAGCGTCCCTCCAAGCCGGGTGTGTTTGATCTTGAGATAGCAAATGTTGACCCAGCATCCCGACCCTGCCTTGGGAAAAGATGGAGAATCGATACTCCTCACCTTCAGTCTAAGGGAAAAAATGTATAAATGTATAGAAAGAGATGAGTAAAATGGGTGAGCAAATTTCCTCTTGGTGATGACGATTTTAAGAGTGAGAATGGTGATGCTGGGGGATAAATACAGTCAGGGGAGGGAGAGTGGTGTCAGGGGCGCCGTGTTGTGGTCCCTGGGATGAAGTCAGGGAAGGGGCAGTGGTGATGGTGGTTGTGGTAGTGGATTTTTTGGTGGTAGTTTAAGACATGGCTGAGGTGGAGGCACTTCCTTGTAACGCTTTTTTAGATGAATATTCTCTCTCTCTCTCTCTCTCTCTCTCTCTTCTCTCTCTCTCTCTCCTCTCTCTCTCTCTCTCTCTCTCTCTCTCTCTCTCTCTCTCTCTCTCTCTCTCTCTCTCTCTCTCTTTCTCTCTCTCGTTCTCTCGTTCTCTCTGTTTCGTGACCGGCAGCCTGCAATGGGGTGTTTTTCTTTGTGTGAAAAATTGACGTGTTTTAAATCTGTGTTTGTTTTGGTGTTTACCTTTCCTGGCTTCAGGTTTTTAGAGAGAGTACGAAGTTGATGTATGAACAGTCAAGAGGTTAGAGAGAGAGAGAGAGAGAGAGAGAGAGAGAGAGAGAGAGAGAGAGAGAGAGAGAGAGAGAGAGAGAGAGAGAGAGAGAGAGAGAGAGAGAGAGAGAGAGAGAGAGAGAGAGAGAGAGAGAGAGAAAAAAAAAATAAATTCAATATTTTTCACATACAAACTCAAAACTCTTTTCCTATATATGTCTCTCGCTGCAAGACAAATGTGCTGGGATAAAAATGCAAAATGAAAAAAATAAACAATATATATACGAACGGAGCTAAAAAATCTTTCGTTCAGGTGTGGTACTGACGAGTCTAAGTCAAACTAAACCATTCACACAGGTCGAACTGAGCCTAGGCGGGGAGGAGGGAGGAGGATAAGGGGATAATGGAGGGGAGGGGAGGCGGGAGTAGTGAAGGAAGGTGGTGAAAGGGACAGCGGGAAGGCGGTAGGAGTCAAGAAAGGATAGGAAGGAATGTAGGGAAGCAGGAGGTTTAAGGGAAAGTCTAGGAGCATAAAGGTTGAGGATGATCAATCGGGTTTTTGTGTGTTGATGAGATTGAAAAAGGGTTTGCATTAGTGACGTGGGATAAGTTATGCAATTCTAGCACACACATACACACACACACACACACACACACACACACACACACACACACACACACACACACACACACACACCTCACACACACACACACACACACACACACACATACATACATACATACATACATGCATAC
>JAXIVD010000723.1:70000-73981 GCA_036785275.1 Cancer borealis | reverse complement strand
GTGTGGTGTGTGTGTGCGTGTTTGTGAGAGAGGGTTACTTAGACCACGCATACCACCCTTCTCCACCCTCACCCTAGCTCTACCTCATTCACCCTTGTCCAGAACTACCACCCTAATATCTCATCACCTTTTTCTCCTCCTCTCATCTTCCATCACCCTCATCATCACCCTTCCTCATCTTCTTTGCGCACCTCTTCTCTCCCTCCTCCTACTCATACCTCTCTAAATGCCTATGATTTACTCCTTGATCTTCTTGAACCTACGAGTGAAGAAAAATCTGAAGTTTTGTAAATTTTATAAGATCAGTGAAGTGTATTGCTGTATTTTCCCGCCTTTTCAGGGTATCTGTTTTATTTTATATTTTTCTAGTATATTTCCTGTAAGAGTTGGATGTTTTTCTCCCCGTGTCGATTGTTGTTTGATTTCTATGGTAAAAGAATAATAATAATAAAGGTGAACCAGATCTATATTGCAAGAAATTTTACCTGCGTCGAGGAGAGATTGTTAATATTTTCCCCCAGATTTTAATTTTTTTGTGTATTAATCCCACTTTAGCTAAAAAAAAATGTATGTGAGGAAAAATACTGTGAAAAAGAATGCAAGTCGGACACAATGTTTTATTTGAGAAGTATTGAATTTTTATGTTCCAATGAGAGTTGAAATAACTTATTAACTCTACGGATTCATGTTAGGGTTTTGTGTTTCTTTCTCTCTCTTTCTCTCTCTCTCTCTCTCTCTCTCTCTCTCTCTCTCTCTCTCTCTCTCTCTCTCTCTCTCTCTCTCTCTCTCTCTCTCTCTCTCTTCTCTCTCTCTCTCTCTCTCTTTTTTATTTCCTTCGTCTTTTTTTTCTCTTCAATTTTTTACTTCTTTCTGGGGATTTTTAATTTGTTTCTCATTCATTCCTTTCTCTTTTTTTTTTATCTTTTTCTTTTTCCTTTCTCTTTCTATTTCCTTTCCATTTAAGAGTGTTTTTTGTTTTTTTCTTTTAAATCTTTTCGTTCTTTTTTCTCTGTTTTTCTTTGTGTGTTTCTCTGTCTGTGCTTCTATGTGTCTGTGTGTCTATCTGTCTGTCTGTATTTTTCTGTTCCTCTCTTTGTCACTTTATTTCTCTCTCTCTCTCTCTCTCTCTCTCTCTCTCTCTCTCTCTCTCTCTCTCTCTCTCTCTCTCTCTTCCTCTCTCTCTCTCTCTCTCTCTCTCTCTCTCTCTCTCTCTCTCTCTTCTGTGTGTGTGTGTGTGTGTGTGTGCATGTGTCCAGCACCTAGAATATCAGACATAGTCACGCCTAGTCTTCCAGTAGAATTAACCTTACATCGCCTTTATCTTAGGGAGTCAAGAGTGTGTACAAACGGCTACCTCAGAAGCCTTACTCAGTGGGTGTGAGGCTGACAACAGTGAGTGACAACCTAGACAGAGTGAGTGAGAGAACATGTGAGGAGTGAAACGCTGCTGTGCAAAGAATGAGGGAGATTCTGACAAGGGTGAGATGCTTTTTAAAGATGTGAGTGGGAGCGCCTGCCAAGAGTGAGTTAGAGAGTCTGTAAAGTGTGTCAGGGTCACTCTTTGCCGGCCATCGCGATGCGTCAGCTCAGAGACAAGACAGACAGGCGGGGAGGCAGACGAAGATGGAGATAGAAAGAGGCTGAAAGGCACATGCACGGGAGACTGACAAAGACACAAAAACACAGATACCGAAAGACTGACAGTAACACAAATGAGAGAGAGAGAGAGAGAGAGAGAGAGAGAGAGAGAGAGAGAGAGAGAGAGAGAGAGAGAGAGAGAGAGAGAGAGAGAGAGAGAGAAGAGAGAGAGAGATGGGGCTATAATTAGTGCATTTCTTTCTCTCTAAAGTCCTGAGATATATACTGTTCTTTCTCTTTATTCCTTTATTTGTTAGGTTGGTTTGGATGGTCAGTTATGTGTTAGTGTGAAACTTTCCATTTATTGCCTGAAAATATTCTATGTAATTGTGAAACGTGAATATCTGAACACAAAAATAGTCACACAAAATATGTTTATTAACTTTGCTTTTATATTCACATTGTAAGTACTGATTGCAAAAAATAGAGGAATAGAAATAAAATAAATATACGAGGAAGAGAGGGAATAGGAGAGAGAGAAGGTGGAGAAAAGTTGAAATAAGTTGAGAAGAAACACGAGTGAAATAAGGAATGAGAACAAAATATATAAACGTCACGAATAGATGGAGAGAAGAAAGATGAATTAAATGAAGTTAGCAGAAAGAAAAGGTAAGAGAAGGAGAAGTAGATAAAGGATGATGATAATTAAAGAATACAAAGAGGATGAAAAGATGGAAGAAAAAAAAACTGAATAACAAAGAGACGAGTAAAGGAAGAAAAAGAGAAAGAGGAGGAGGAGAAGAAAGAAGAAACTGTGATAGTAGAAGACGAACGGATGTCTCCTTTTTGTCTGGTTCAGCTCTGCTTTCCCCATCCTTCCCGCGCAGCATTTTGTTTGGATTCCAAGCCACAAGAAGAGTCTTATCTGCCGATCTTCCTGCAAACTCAATACATTTCTCCTTTGAAGTTTGTGTTAGTCCGGTTTTCCTCACAGTCTCCAGCCAAGACTCAATATACAGCACGCGTGGCTCTTCTTCGCTCTGGAATGTAATAGATTTCTCAGCCATTTTGAATCCGTTCGTTAAGGAATACATATATACTTTTAAATATGCGTTATGAAGGTGACTCCTGGTGCTGAACGTTAGGAGTTGAACGCTGCGTGGCGCTTCTTACTGACGTGCAGTTTTCCTAGCATCTGGTGGGATTATTTAGTTGTGCTTTTGTTTCGTTTATTCATCGACTGACTGGCTGAGTTGCTGACTGGCGTACTAGGGAGAATGGCTGGCTGGCTGATGGGTAACATGGTGTTTGTCTGGCTGTGTTGTTGTTTGCGTGTCTGTTTCTCTCTCCTTCTGTCTGGCTGGCTGTCTGGCTGGCTGTCTAGCTCAATGTCTTTCTTTTAGGCTGGCTGGCTGGCTCAATGTCTTCTTCTTTGGCTGGCTGGCTGGTTTTCGCCTCAGCCAAAACGTCGTCTTGCGAGCAAAACTAAATTAGGCAACTTTCTCCTGTGTTCCTCCAACAATTCTTTATGCCTTTCTGCATTGCGTCTCTCTCTCTCACTATCTCTCTCTCTCTCTCTCTCTCTCTCTCTCTCTCTCTCTCTCTCTCTCTCTCTCTCTCTCTCTCTCTCTCTCTCTCTCTCTCTCTCTCTCTCTCTCTCTCTCTCTCTCTCTCTCTCAATCCATCAATCTTTCCACATAACTCGTACATATCTGACAAAAACTTTCTTCTCGGTGTACAGTAAACAAAATTTAATGCCAGCACCACACGCACACATGCAAACACACACACACACACACACACACACACACACACACACACACACACACACACACACACACACACACACACACCCACCCACCCACACCCACACCCACATCCACACACAGGCTGACAACTGTTGCCCTGGACTGTCAGCAGCCTGCATCACGCTTTGTGTTCTGACTTGGGTTTTGGCGACGAGTTGGCGGCCATTAATTTGAAGTTGTTGCCGCGAGAAAGAGCAGTTCTTACGCATGTTAAACTGATGGGAGTCTTTTGGAATTTTAAGAGCCTTGCAGCCTAATTTCAGAAGGTTTTATTATCCATGGGAATTATTTTACATGGGACCTCTTTAAATTATAGTGTCTCCTTAAAGTGGTGTGATGAGAGAGTGTTTGAGTGTGCGGTGGAGTGGATGGGGGTCGAGGGTGGCTGGGAATGGGTTATGAGTGTATGTGGAGTGTAGATAGAGGGAGGAAGGAGGGTGGAGGTGGAGAAGGAAAGTAGAACAGACAACAATCACAGTTTATCATGTTGGTATATATTTCATTTTTGTTCTTTTTTCCACGAGATAGAATATTTATGCTTCATTGCAACACAATTCATGAAACTGCAGTCATGTCATATAACAAAGCATGGCAG
>JAXIVD010000723.1:57500-65000 GCA_036785275.1 Cancer borealis | reverse complement strand
GTCTTGGTACACACATGGTTCTTATCTCACACTTGCCTCACTGTTTTCTTTCACTGCCTTTGTTTACACCTGCAACGTAGACACACACTTGAGGCACGGGCAAATATTTCTTCAAGTCAGCAAGCGAGTCAGAGTAGTCCTGTGAGATGATGCGTTCAGGTGGTGCTCGCTTCCTCCGCAGGCGCTGTGGTGCTGCGCTGGGGTTCCTGACGAAGAGTTGTTAAAAATGCACGACTAAAAATACTACCACAAGCACACAGCAGCGCCGCAGCAGGACTCCCCCGCTGCTCCAGGGCCACCACCAACTTTATAATGGCCTGAAGATTTCTGTGGAGCAGGAAGGCTGCACCAGCAAACTTCCACTCGATAAATTAGACTCCGGTCCGATTTTTTTGCACCTTTTGTTAAAGCAACGCTAAAAAATACAACGGGAGTGTTAAAAGTTCACGGCAGCACCTCGTTAACGTCAAGGGCACCGTGTTAGAATAGACACACAAGCTGCAAGTGAAGAAAAATACCGCAGATTATTTCCACGTGTATAAAGGCTGCAAGGGAGGACGTCGCGGTCAGTTACTCATCTCATGACACGGGGGGAAGACTTTCTATTCACCTTCATATCGACTGATGCACACGAGACCTTATCTTTTCTTGGGGCTCGAAGGATAGTGTTCCGCCATGTCCAAGTATTTTTTGAAACTTGGGTCAGACACGATGAAAGATGAAATATTCCGAGTGGTGGAGGAGGAAGGGGACGGGGACGGGGCGAGGGCACGACGCTTGGTGTTCTCTGGGTAACCTGGTTTTGGAGCCAGAATAGTGAGAAGGATAAAAAGTTTTGAAAGAACACGATGATAAAGAGAGCAAGAACGAGGAGGACATGGAATGAGAAGAGGAAGGACAAGAGGATAAAGAGGAAAGGAGGAGAGCGCAGCATCGTAGTATCGGGCAACGTGTGGCATCGTAATGGGATATAAAAACCAAGCGGGAGGCGTTTCTGTAACCTTTTTGATGTATATTCCCATTTTTAGTTCTTTAAACATCAAAGACGTCGAGGGGATTATAGCATAAAAGTTTGGTGGCGCAACAGAGAGTGTTTTTTATAGTGTGGAGCGACGCAAGGGTGATGAACGGTCCCGGGGAGAAGACCGCGGGAGGGTAAAGGGATCAGTAGTACCTCGTTAGTGTCCTGTCTGCCCTTAATGGTACAGCTTTCCCATCCTTGAATACGATGTCTGGATGAAGTGAAAAAATTAACCCTCGCTATTAGTGATGACAGTAATGGTGGTGATGGTGGTGGTCTCAGTGTTCCCTTTCACCACATCACCTCTAACCCCTGAAACCTTGTCACCCAGCTGCCTCTGCATCCGTCTCCACCCCCCCCCACCCCCTCATTCCCCTCACTTACATCACCGTGTTTGTTTTGTCCTCCGCTATCGTCATTTTTTTTTTTAACTGTTTTGTGGGAGGAAAACTGTCGGTGTGTGTGTGTGTGTGTGTGTGTGTGTGTGTGTGTGTGTGTGTGTGTGTGTGTGGGTGTGGGTGTGTGTGTGTGTGTGTGTGGGTGTGTGTGTGTGTGTGTGTGTGTGTGTGTGTGTGTGTGTGTGTGTGTGTGTGTGTGTGTGATATCATTCTCTCTCACTCTCTCTCTCTGTCTCTCTCTCTCTCTCTCTCTCTCTCACTCTCTCTCTCTCTCTCTCTCTCTCTCTCTCTCTCTCTCTCTCTCTCTCTCTCTCTCTCTCTCTCTCTCTCTCTCTCTCTCTCTCTCTCTCTCTCTCTCTCTCTCTCTCTCTCTCTCTCTTTCTCTTTCTCTCTCTATCTTCCTCCCTCTTTGCCCAACGAATTTTACGAGGAAGAGCTGCAAAAGTTAGACCTGCTCATTAGAAAAACGCCGTCTTCGTAGAAATCTAATCAAATAGTTTTAAAGGATGTTCAAGAAAGTGCGTTATATTCATTTGATCCACGTTGGCAGGCAGTGAGTAACAGTATGAAGCGTCTCTCTACATAACGACAGCTACACTTTAGAGTACTTCTATTGACTTTCCTCCCAGTACTGCAGTTAGAGTGGAATAAAGGTTTTAAAAAAATATTCAGATTGTATGAGTAACGCAGTGTCATCTTTAAATAATAACTTTTGTCACTTCTTGGAAATTTATGTATAAGCTAAGAGTATGAATTGTATGTCTGACTGTTTCTATCTCTTTTTTTTTTTCTCTCTTTCTGTTCTCTCTCTCTCTCTCTCTCTCTCTCTCTCTCTCTCTCTCTCTCTCTCTCTCTCTCTCTCTCTCTCTCTCTCTCTCTCTCTTTCCTTCCTACCTCCTATTCTGATATGTTTAGTGAGTCAGTCGTCCATATAATCGCTCTACACACACGCCGATCCAATATCTCTCCTCTCCATCCTCGATATAAACTCTTCCTTTTCTCACATTCTTCACGGATAGATTCTTCGGTTTCTATTGCTTCTGGGTGGAATAACTCGCCTCATCTCTGTCACTCTTGACGTTAACTTCCCATTTCTTTTCTATCCTCTATACATAAAGTCACATTTTCATCACTTTCTCGATAGATAAATTCGCCTGCCAGTCGTTCTTGATAGATAAACTTCTCTCAGAGTCAGCCGCTCACCCTCGATGCAGACAAAGTTTGGAGAAAAGGTCTTATAAAAGTGTTATAGAATTTATTGAGTTCCTGGAGTGTTTATCTCTTTTATAGCAGAGTTAATTCATACCTTTTGCGCAATTTGCCAGTCTCCTTTGTGTGTGTGTGTGTGTGTGTGTGTGTGTGTGTGTGTGTGTGCTACAAGACTTGTTGGTGGTAATGTATGGCAAAGTTGTCATATTAAACATTTTTCAGGCCCAAAAAGTTTATGTCGTTAGGAATTACCAAGGTAGTTTTGTCCTTCTCTTCCTCCTTCATGTTTTTATTCACGTGTAGCTTTTATGCTTTTTGTATTTACTTCCTTGTGTTTTTCTCTTATCTATTTTTCTTTTGTCTCTTCCTGTTTGTCTGTATTTCCTATTTCATTTCCTCTATGTCTTGTATTTTCTCCTTTACTGCATTTATCTCTCCTGAATTTCCTCTTCTCTTTGTCTAACGTGTGTGTGTGCATTTTTACTGTCTCTGTATCTGCTGTGAAATGTTCTGTCCATCTGTCTACATAACTTTACTTTTTTCTCACCTGTTTATTTCATTTTGTAATTATTTTTTTTGACGCACATTATCCAGGGTCGGCGTCGTTCTGGAATTCGCGAAGCCACAAAAGGCAGACGTCGACTTTCTGCAGTGCGGTGAATTATTCAGAAGCGCCGCTGCAGAACACAACTCGGGACTTTGACAAGCGTGTTCACCCTGGTGGATAATTTAGTGCAGTTTTATGTGCATGAGGGATCACGTGTCATGTGTGAGTGTGTGTGCGTGTGCGTGTATGTATGTGCATATCTGTGGTGTGTACAGGTATGTAGGTTGGTGGCGTACATGAATTAGTCGATACTTATGTGGGTAATAGAGAATAACACACCTTTAGAATTAGTCACAGTCACTCGGCCACGCCTTGCAGTCACCTATAACTACCTGAGTGTGTTAAGAATCTGCCCTCACATCACCTTCCTCTGTGGCTGCTTAACTTCACCGCCAGACTAAGTGACACGAAGAGACTGGGCAGTGTCTTGTCCTACTCCTCATTTATTTTCTAGTAGGTGGAGAACAGTGTTAGGTATGATTTTTTTTCTTCCTACATTAGCTTGGTATCACCTTATCAGTGTCTTGAAAAAAATTAGTGGAGTGGGCAGACTTATTATTACGTAAAGACACGAAATAATCATGGAATTGTGTGATGTTCAGGAGTGTTGAAAAAAAAAAATTAAATTTTTTAACAGACAACCAAAGTAGATTCCATCAAGCAGAGCGTGATTTGAGGGTCAACTTGTTGATCAGTAGAGTCTTACGAATTACAGGTAACAGTATGTATTATAAAAAAACTCTTAAGTAATGTTCATGGTTATAGGTGATTAATGAAATGCTCATTATATTAATGAAACATCTTCCTGGAATAGAAATAGATGCAGAAAAACATAGTTACAATATGTCACCTTTGTGTTGCGAAAAGTCTCTCCCACGTTTCTATATCACAGAACTGAGATATAACCTTGAGACAGCTGCTACTTTTCTTGCACAAGACGACTTTTTATTAAGATCCACGTGATGTCAGAGGTTTTTTTTTACAGAATCTGGCTCACTGAGACTAACAAATAATGAAATGTTTCAGAAGTGTCAAAGGATTTGTTGCAAGTGGGACAAGTTGTTTTTCGAAAAGTGATAGAAAGACAAATTTTGATCAATAATCCACATTCCTCGTTGATGTTTTATGCTCTGAGGGATTTCAACAACCTCAGGAATGTAGTCTTGATCCATAACTCAAACTACATGGTATTTTGTGTGTTTTTATTACATATTTTAATTTTTTCGTTTTCTTTTAATTATTTTCTCGGCGATGGCATCCTCTGAGGGAAAGGGGAACTATTTGCTATGAGATAGGGTACACCACTAGTCATAAAGTCTCACTCTCTCTCTCTCTCTCTTTCTCTCTCTCTCTCTCTCTCTCTCTCTCTCTCTCTCTCTCTCTCTCTCTCTCTCTCTCTCTCTCTCTCTCTCTCTCTCTCTCTCTCTCTTTCTCTCTCTTTCTCTTTCTCTATCTCTTTCTCTCTTTCTCTTTCTCTCTTTCTCTTTCTCTCTATCTCTTTCTCTCTCTCTCTCTCTCTCTCTCTCTCTCTCTCTCTCTCTCTCTCTCTCTCTCTCTCTCTCTCTCTCTCTCTCTCTCTCGCTCTCTCGCTCTCTGTAGTGCGTGCCTCGCTTCACCTTTTCCCTCAATGGGCACATGAATCTTTCGCGAAATTGAGCGAGGTCATATTTCCCACGTAGCAGGTGTGAGGTACTTCAAGGGGAGACGGGGGGGAGGGAAGGGGGCGGAAGGCAGTTAGGGTCAGGTGAGGAAGAGCTAATTTGCCTCTTGAGTCAGATAGGTGAAGTTAGGCCACGTCTTGGTGCTAGAGGTTGGTTAGTTAGGAGATTTTGTGCTTGGATGATATGTAAAAGAGGGAATTAAAGGCTTGACTGACTCTAATTGTGTGTGTGGATTTAAATAAGCCTGAGTCTTTAGGGTTTGGTGTTGAAGAGTTAGTTTGGTTAATTATGAGGTCATTTGGACATGGATTGAAATAATGTTGAATAATGTGGAATAGATTAGTTATGGGTTGCATTGGTTTGTGTTAGATTTAAATGAATTACACATAGGTAAGTAAATAAGTAAAAGTAAGGTGGGTTTGATGGTGGAAATACTAGTTTGGTATGTTTGTTTTAGCTTATGTTGTGGGTTTTGGGTGTGTGGTGTGGTGTTGATCTGCTCTACTCTACTACCTCTACTCTGCATAGGTGTGTGTTTACTTAACATTATAAGCGAAGGTTTTAACCCGCGTGGCGATGCATCAAACTTTTACGACAAAAATTAAAACCGAAACACAACTTCATCGCTGCGTACCACTTCAGCTTATACGAAAATAAAGTGGATTGCAATATTCCCGTTATTTCAATATCAGTAAGTGGACTATCCGTTTTGAATGGGTTTTTAATAAATTTTTGGTCACACCAGATACAGTAAAAAAAAAAAATGGAAATCTTTAGTTTATGTTGTGTATGTTTTCATTTAATGATTACCAAAAAAAAAAAAAAGGAAACGCAGTCTCATTTCAGGAGTTAAAAAAAATTTTCCGGTGCATTTTTTACCAACTTGCTAAAAAGGAGGTAAAGCAAATAAAAACTTATTTATACCTGCATTTTTACGTGTATTAACGTCAAAACCAGCAGGCAGTAAGGCTTCATATCACAGCTACAACGCCATAAACTTCAACCTTGTCCTCGCTGCAATATGAAGGCAACACGAGAGGATGCAAGGACCAGGGAGGGACGAGGACACCATGACCCGTCTCTGTCCCCCTCATTCCTGTCCTTGTCCTTCCTGTCCTTTTCCTCTTCCTACCCAGCTCATGTCTTTCCTCTGCCACAAACATTTCCATTAATACCCCGCTCCTGCCCGTCCCGCAGTGCGCAAAGTGTCCTCCTCTTCCTTCTCTTCATCCTCCTCCTCCTACTCGTCTACTTTTTTTCCCTATTCTTTCCCGTCGCTGGAGGCAATAGGAAGGAATAAATATAACCTCCTGCATTTCTCGTCTCCAAGGCAACGCAATACTATTCCCGATTTATTCTTGTAATTTACAGCTGCACACATTTGCCAGCGTTCTCATGCTCATGTACCTACGTTCCTTGCATCGTCTTCCCTTTACCTCCATTCCCCTTCCTCTCTAGATCGTATGTATAAACTAAAACGATGGATTGAAACGCTTGAAAAATAAATTGTACGAACAAAATTCCATAATATATGTTTATTTTGTTGAAGAGCTACACACAATTTTTTTTTTTTTAAATTCATGTAATATATTGCACTTAGCTTTTACTTGGAATAATCGATTAATTGTCATTACAAATCACGTGTTGATATTCTGATTGGAGTGTAGCAATGTAGGTACACACGTTACTTTCGTCCTTGTTCTTAGAGATGAGGTATTCCCCAAACAATGGAACACATTAATACTCGACGCTCAACTTCATCAACTTAACTAGGATAATCAAGTTACTCACAGTATTGACGTAACTTTACATAATTGATGTGTATACTCTAATACTATAAAAAGAAAACATCGATGCCAGATTACACTGCGCTATACCACGAGTATAAAATCACGGTTTGAAGGTGTTATAGTCACAACGATATACATATAATACATACACTATATTAAATACATGAGATGATGCCTGGCTGCTTTTCTAACTCACCATTTTGGCTTTACACACTTTATCACTAAAATATCTACAGTATTTAATTAACTGATAACAGCAAGTTCCTTAGAGACTTTTTAGCAATATTAGAAGCCTGGCAGCAACATTTTTTCCTCCTACTGTATTTCATCCTTCCAATTTCCTCTTCAACTCAAACTCTTCTTGCCCTAAATTAAAAAAAATTTCACCAGCATGACAGTTTGGACGCTAACGAGCCAGGTGAGATCATCGTATTGATATATTATAATCTCATACTGATGTTAGTTGTTCATTTTCATTCTTTTACTAAGGTTATAATGAGCGTTTTTCTCCATATGATTAATAAGGTTTGCATGGAGACGATAAGGTAGAACGTAGGCGGGTTATTGAATGTGAAAATATACTCGAATAATTATCACAACTTTAATCATTAGATGGAGGGATTGACTTAAAGGATTGACTTAAAGGAGATGAGGTTAGTTAGAAGGAGGATCAAGAGGCCAAGTACTTTTAGAGAGGAAAGTTTTAAAAGGTTTCTCAAATGAAGCAATTTTAGTCGGTCGGCAGTAAGGAGTCTCAAGGCTTCAGCAGTCAGTCTACTCTTGGTTCCTGAAGACCTTGGACTGTTAATGGCCG
>JAXIVD010000723.1:30000-52500 GCA_036785275.1 Cancer borealis | reverse complement strand
TGTACGTGTGTGTGTACGTGTGTGTGTACGTGTGTGTGTGCGGCAGTGTTTGCAGTGTGGCTTAAGGGTTTAAAGGTGGGAATTTCGTTACTTGGAAAGGTCGAGGTATGATTTGGTCTTTTTTTTTTTTACTTACTTACTTACTTACTTACTTACTTACGTGTGTGTGTGTGTGTGTGTGTGTGTGTGTGTGTGTGTGTGTGTGTGTGTGTGTGTGTGTGTGTGTGTGTGTGTGTGTGTGTGTGTGTGTGTGTGTGTGTGTGTGTGTGTGTGTGTGTGTGTGTGTGTGCGCGTGTGCGTGTGCATGTGATTTTGGGCAGCCTGTTTCCTGCTTGGGCCTGGTTTTCGCGCCTCTCTTGTCGTTCTCCTAATTACATCCACGTGTCCTCGGAGGAGGGGGGAGGCGTGCAGGTGCGTGTTGCGTTTGCGTTGCTCTAGTTTCTCGTGTCATCTTTATAGTTGCAATTCTATTTTCTGTGTGTGTAGTATGTGTTCTGGTGCCTCATCCATATGTTTATGTACGTATAATTTTTCGTATACATGGAAATATGCATAGAATAAATACTCCATCACGGGTTTTATCTATGCATTGTGTTGCGTGCATTCTAGAGGTGTTGCGTGTGTGTCTCGGCCAAGGTAACGCAAGACAGGTCCACTCTCTAGTATTTCTAAGTCAACAAGGTGTGCCAACAGGACTCCGCCCACCACGTCGTCCAAGGGCCAATGATGACAGCTTCTCAACGTTTAATTTGCTGCTACACAACTCCTGACTTTCAATTACCGCATTGTATCGTCTCTCCATCTAAATTACTTCGATATCTTAGTCATCCCTCCTTCCCTCCTTCCCTCCTTCCCTCCCTTACCGTCCCTCTGCTTTTCCCTGCCATCTGTATGCTCCCCTCCCATCCTCGCCTCGCCCTCCTCCCTCCTCCTCCTATCTCCTACTCCTCCTACCTGTCCTCCCCTGTCCACGTGTCCCTCTTCTCTCCTCCACCACAACGATTAATCATAACCAAGTACCGCTGCCACTGGTCCAAGTCAATACGTCTTCAAAACTGCTCTGCGGGAGATGGTGAAACACACACACACACACACACACACACACACACACACACACACACACACACACACACACACACATACACACACACACACACACACACACACACACACACACACATATACACACACAAACACATACATACAGGATAACGAATGCATTCATAAATTAACAAGCATTCGCGCACATAAACAAAAGAGAGTGATGGGGGGTCAGGAAGGGAGGGAGGAGAAAGGATGGATGGATGGATAGAGAATGGTAGGGAGGGAGGGAGGGAGGAGCAAGGTTGGAGAGATGGATAGAGGAAGGTAGGAAGGTAGGTAGGTGGGGAGGAAGGGAGAGAGAGAGGGAGGGAGGGAGGGAAGGAGGGAGGAAAGAACATACCCCTTTTGGAAATGTAATCCAACTGAGTGCCGGTAGTGTCTGTTAACTGTAGTAGTTGCCATTATTTCTAGGGTTGGGAGTGCCGCTTGCCGCTCAGCTCACCTGTTGCCGCATGGGAATTCTGTGTGTCGGTCACGTGCATGTCCTCTGGTGGGCTGGACAGGCTTGTGGGGCAGCGATTGTGTGCCGTAAAGCTTGAATAACGTCAGGAAGAGTTGCCGTGTTGGCCCTTCTCGAGCTACCCTAAGAGGCGGAGGAATGGGTCCCTTGTGTGGGGGGTGAGGCTCTGTTGCTCTGTGTTTGAAATGTCGTCCTTTCTGTACCTGGTGTTGGTGTTGGTGGTGGTGTTGGTGGTGGTGGTTGTGTGTTTTTATATTATACATCATGTTTGTTATCTATCTCTATTTATCTTTAATCCATTTCGGTTCTTCCTTGCTTGCTTCCATCCATCCTTCCTTCGTCTTTCATATCTGACGGTGTTTCTGTTATTTGTCTAATCCTCTTATCTTCTTTACACTGTTTATTCCCTTTATCTTTCTCTGCATCTTGGCTCCGTGTTGCCTCTCGCATTATCCCCTCGCACTCCGTTTATCTTTCCATCTAATGTCTTTATTCCCTTTGCATCGTTGCCTCTAATCATGCAGCGATACTTCCTGCTATCTAAAACATATTCCGCATTTCTTTGACTTCCTTTATTTTTCTCTCTATTCACTGTTACATTTTTCGCGCCCAAGGACAGACAGACAGGCTTCACCTCCCTCTCATTCTCACCTTCTTCGTGTTTTCTTGATATTCCCGTTGGCTCCTTCTTCTCCTTCGTCCCCTGTGTGTGTTCTACCTCCCTTTTCTCTGTTACTTTTTAATTTTTTCTTTATTCCAGTTGAAAGACTTTCCCACCTGACTTCGTGTGTAAATAATAGTTCGTACACTCCATTTTTCACTTCCTCCTCCTCCTCTACCACCTTCTCTTTTTTTTCTTTCTAGTTTTTGTGTTTTTCTTAACCCTTGCTAGCTTCCTTCCCCAATTCTCCTCCTCCTTCTCCTCCTCCTTTAAATCTACTTCATCCTACTTTTTCCTCGTCCTTCTCGTCCTTCCTTTCCCCCTTCCTCCTCATGGCAACCTGTTTGTTCGGAAGTGACGCGTTTATCTTTCGCCGATTCCAGCAGTTAGAACTTTCCGCATGAAATTCCAATGGAGTGTTGAGAGAGGAGGCGATTCCAGCTCAGCCACACAACACTCTACCCTCATAAGACTCACCCACCCCTTCCCTGCCTCCCAACAAACTGCTCCCCTCGCTCCCCTCCTCCCCACTCACCCCACTCACATTCCCTTCCCGTTCCGGCCACCCAAACTCCACCCCTCTCAAACCCACCACTCACTTCCACTCCTCTGTCCCTCCCCGTCCCCTCTCCGTCCCCTCTCCGTCCCCTTCTCCGTCCCTCCCATTTTCCGGAGTGTTTGGGAGAACGTGACGCACATGAAAGTGACGGAGAGACGAACGGACACATCCAGGTTTGGTACGAGATGACAGGAAATTGTATATATTGAAGGAGTGGCAATTGTAGTGTTGACGGTAGAAGGAGTAGTAGTAGTAGTAGTAGTAGTAGTAGTAGTAGTAGTAGTAGTAGTAGTAGTAGTAGTAGTAGTGTTATTATTATTATTAGTAGTAGTAGTAACGCACTTTATAGCAGGCAATACAATCGTCAATTCGTTCCACTATCGGAAATGAACCAGGAATTAACGTTTGCTAAGTCTAAATGACAAACAGCTGAGATGAGGCGTCACGGAAGAGGACTGTCACAGCTGAGCGGAAGGGGGATGGGAGGGGTGTGTGTGTGTGTGTGTGTGTGTGTGTGTGTGTGTGTGTGTGTGCGTGTGTGCGTGTGTGTGTGTGTTTGTGTGTGTATGTGTGGGGACGGGAGGGGGGGAACACATCAAACCAACTACAGGACTAAGAGTGGATGAGACTGGTGGGTTAGTATTGAGTGTGTGTATGTTTGTGTGTGGGGGGGGGGTATGAACCTTTAATTATTAGTAGGTATAGACGAAATAAACTGGAATAAAATATTGTTATAGATATTGTTATTGATGTTGTTGTTGTTATTATTATTATTATTATTATTATTATTATTATTATTATTATTATTATTATTATTATTATTATTATTGTTATTATTATTATTATTATTATTAATCAATACTGTCGTTATTTTTATATCAGATTTTATAGTCCCTATCATTATAACCATCGTAATCATTATCATCATCATCATCATAGTTATCATCATCATCACTATCATTACCATAATTTACAGTGATGGCTGTGGCCGTTATCAAAAAATTGCGTTTCAATAATTACTGCAGTATAACGGAACATTTAATTGTGTATACGCACACGCACCGCTCCCTCCTCCTCTCTCTCTCTCTCTCTCTCTCTCTCTCTCTCTCTCTCTCTCTCTCTCTCTCTCTCTCTCTCTCTCTCTCTCTCTCTCTCTCTCTCTCTCTCTCTCTCTCTCTCTCTCACACACACACACACACACACACACACACACACACACACACACACACACACACACGCACACTATCAAGTCCTTCCTTTGAGTGCACTGCGAAGCTTCATATCAAAACGAATCCTTGTTTCAATTTTCTCACTTAATCTCTTTTTTTTTTCACGTGGCTTTTACGACTGACTTGGAAGATAAAGATTTGTTGTGTTTTTATTTTATTTACCTTTGACATTTTTCGAATCCATTTTGTATATCAACACAGTCAGGGAAGAGATAAGGATAGGAAAGAAGGGAATGGAAGGAAAGGGAGCTGATAGTGAAAGGAAATTGAAGAATAATAAGTATTGGGAAAGCGAAGGACGAAGACGGGAAGAGGCTATCTGTCGGTGGGAATGTGAATGAGGAATTAATGAAGAGGCAGGTGTGTGGGCGGGGACAAAGGACAGGTAGGTAGGTAGTGGTACAGGTAGGAGGGAGTAAGAAGAATAAGGTACAATTATGAGCCGTTGTGATTAAAGGTTATGAGATATAATCTAATATTATAAGTCTGTGTTTGGTTAACTGTCTTTCTGTATGTATCTATATGTCTTTCTCTTATTTTTTTTCTCTCTCTCACTCTCTCACTCTCATTATGACAGTGTATTCATCCATTCATACTATACGCACACCTCACATGTTTGCAGTGATTTACTCATATGTGCTGATTGTTCCATTATATAACCTTCAATTTAACATTTGTAACTCACATTCCTCATTACGACAAGTCTGTGTGCTACTCAAGAGACCGGAGAGGCCTTACCCAGAATGTGTTATCAATAATGAATTTCGCGGTGCAGGAATTATGTGCCGGGATTATACATCCAAACCTCTTTATTTTATTTCCAATCCAGGCTTCTTAGATTATTAGCCTTATTGTTTTACTCTCTGTGATCAGATTATGTTTGCTCATTAACGGATTTTGAAACTATATTAGAATGACTCGCATAATGTTTGCTTGCTGTTTCTTGTGACTTATTGAAGGATAACCTGGATGCTGTTGTTTTTTCTAGCGCATTGTTTCCTCACTCCCTCTCTTCCAATCTTCATCCGTCCCTGCCAGCCTCATCTCCTCCCTCCAGAACCTCCCAGTGGGTGTTTATCACAGTGGAAATTGCCTGAGGAGGAGTTGGTTGTTAGCCGTCTGTCATTATCCAACTTGTTTGTCTCTTCTTCTCTCTTCGGTCGACCTCCTTTCGTCCTGTGTCTCTAACCTGTTTTCCTCCCCGTCAAGTGTACTCCCGATGAGCAGCGTCAGTGGCTTCAGTTCAGTCCAACGCGTTACATTTCCATCTGCTGTTACTCTCATCCGTTGTGATGGTAACATTAGGAATATTTCATCTGCAGGAAGTCCATCTGGCAGCAGTTGTCGAGAATATTGCAACGCTTGTCAAAAACCATTACCGTTGTGTGTGCTACCCTCGCCTTTGCATCATTGAAATTGGTGTTGGTTGGTGGTGCGGAGTGATGTCCCGACGTCAACAGGACTTACGGCTTAGTACACGTCACTCTTCGTTTAGGGAGGGACTCTTGCTTCCTTATACGACTGTCACTGTCTTATTGTCTCAAATTTAACTTTTTCTTCTACGAATTCTTTTATTTTACACACAACCACTGGGATTCCTAACTTTACCTTTGGCAGTAGATTCAATTATTCACACACAAAAATTAACCCGTCCGTAGGGAGAGGTCGGAAGCATCAGGGTGCTGCTATCATGATATATATATGTGTGTGTGTGTGTGTGTGTGTGTGTGTGTGTGTGTGTGTGTGTGTGTGTGTGTGTGTGTGTGTGTCTGTGTCTGTGTCTGTGTGTGTGTGTACATATACTCACATAAATAGGTATAGTAATGATTCAAACTATAAATAAACTTCCATTTACAAGAGTTCCACAGTTTATACACACTTATTAAACTGTGTGTGGTCATTATTTTGGCATATCACTTACCATAACCATAACGGACTCGTATTTTTCCCCTGTATATATTGATGTGTGTATTTCGTCTCAATTTACCTGTATGACTCACTTTTCATATATACAATAATGTTTATCTTTATGGTAATGTAATTGGTTTCATCTCCTATGGCTCTTTCACTTGCCAGTTTTTTCTTCTTTTTTTCCTTCTTTTCCACATTCCTTACTTTTTTTTTCTCTTTCTTCTCTTATATCTAAACTTCCATCATACTGATTCCATTTATATCCTTCTTTGCTTATTCTTTATTTTACCTCTTACCGTTTTTTTCCCATTTGTTTATTCTGTGTTTCCTCCAGTGGAAGCTAATGGCTGTTGAGGGATGGAGGGACTCGGAGGAAAGTTGAGGGAGGATGGAAGGGGGAAAAAGTGAGGGTAATGGAAAAAGGATGGAGGAGGGAAACTGATGGAGAGAAGCTCGGAGTGGAATAACAAAAAAAAAAAAAAAAAAAAAAAAAAAAAAAAAAAAAAAAAAAAAAAGATGGAATGAAACGAAAGATGAAAGAAAGATGATAAATGAATACATAGCAATTTTGGAAGAGGTTGATTGAAACGTAGTTGATAAAGTTATTCAAGCAAAAAACTAAACATCAATTTGGGGATATAAATTAAAATAAAAGTATAATCTGCTAAGGAACATAAGCAAAAACACAAAATATATACAAAAAAAAGTAAGTGAATATATAAAAAAGAAAGAAAACTGCAAACTGGTAAGAAAAAAAAAAATATTAGCAAGCGAACCACTGAAAGAAACAGAAAAAAAGTAAACAGAAAACGACGTAAAAAAAAAGAAAAAGAAAAACAAAAAAACAAGAAAAAAAAGAGAAAGGAAACTGAAATGAAAAGAAAAATTCTGCAAGAGAAAAATCAGTGAAGAGGTAAAAAAATTAAAAAAAAAGGAGAGAAGAGAGGAGAGGAGAGGAGAGAGGATGGAGGCGTTATTGGATAGGGAAAGGGGGGAGGCTGGAATTACGAAAACGCAATTGAGTGAGCCGGGATCATGACTACTTTCAGCGCCCGGCCTCTGCCTCTTTGTACGAGTGACGAAAAAATGAGAAAACCAAAAGAAATAAGTCATAAAGAAAGACAAAAGAAAATGAGTGAAAGATAGATAAAGAAACTCGAGATGGAATGTAGCAAAGATGAGAGAGAGAGAGAGAGAGAGAGAGAGAGAGAGAGAGAGAGAGAGAGAGAGAGAGAGAGAGAGAGAGAGAAGAGAGAGAGAGAGAGAGAGAGAGAGAGAGAGAAAATCAAATGAGAGGGAGTGGGGGAGGGGGGGACATCCACCTCCTGACACATTTAGTCCGACTGGGAATTTAGTAAACTGAAGAGGTCTGACCAGATTGACATTTACAGAGACGAGGAGGAGGAGGAGGAGGAGGAGGAGGAGGAGGAGGAGGAGGAGGAGGAGGATGGAGAAATGGAGAAATGAATCAGATTATGAAATCCCTTTAAATAGAGGAAGAATTCTCTGCAACTGCTTGTCGAGAGAGAGAGAGAGAGAGAGAGAGAGAGAGAGAGAGAGAGAGAGAGAGAGAGAGAGAAGAGAGAGAGAGAGAGAGAGAGACTCAGGAAGACATACGAGAGGTTACAGAAAAACGACGGAAACGAGGTAAAGAATGACTATGACTGCAGACTAAAGGGAATACGTAAAGAACAAACATGAATAGCGAATGACAACAGAAAATACGAAAACCAAGAAACTCAAATCAAAAACACAAATAACCAAACTAATTCAATAAACAATGAAAACACGAGAAACGTTAAAAGAGAACGTTAAGAAGACAAATTAAAGGATGTGACCTGAAGGCTCCAGACGGTGGTTTGTGGAGGTATTTTCAAGGTCCTGCGACACCCTGGCGTTCTACCCACACGGTCTCAGGGGACGAAGAGTGGGTCACCTTCGTCAGTAGCATGCGGGGGCGGAAGGAGGAGTGAGACGCCCTCAAAAGAAGCTGCCAGAGTCTTCCTTAGTTACGGCCCTCCTTTTCCGCCCATTCCTCCTCCTCCTCCTCCTCCTGGTCTTCTCTTTCTTCTTCATACTTCTCCTTTATGCTCTCTCGTCTCTCTGTGTTTTGTATGGTTTTTCAAAGGATCTCTCTCCCTCCCTATATATATTTCACTTCCTTTGAATGTATTGGTTGTCTATATGAAGTGTGGAAGCGTGCTATGCTTTATGATTTGTGTTTTGTCGTAAATTGTGGCAGACATGAAGGGCTTGTTATTTTTTCGTTGTTTTTTTTAACGGTGAAGTGAACAAATTGCGTTTTTTTTTTTTTTTTTTTTTTGAGTTTCTGTAATACTTCACATATTCTCTTGCCTCCCTCTTCTCTATTGGATAAAGCCAGGGAGTTACTGGGTCTCTTGTCTTTCTCTGTCTGTCTGTCTGTGTGTCTGTCTGTCTGTCTGTGTGTCTGTTACTTACTCTTTTTGTCTTTCTTTCTGAGTTTTTTTTTCATACACACACACACACACACGCACACACACACACACACACACACACACACACACACACACACACACACACACACACACACACACACACACACACACACACACACACACACACACACACACTTCCACTTTCACATTTTCTCCACCTCCTCCTTCTCTTTCTCCTCCTCCTTCTAGCTTCCTTGGCTTGAAAGAAGTAAATGTTTATCCCATTAGGAAAGGAAAAGCAGATACAATAATGATCCCGCTGCTCAGGACACGCACACACCGGGCAGAAAATAGCGACAAGGGAGGCGCTGCATTAGCCGCCCTCACTCAGGCCGGAGCGTCGGGGAAGGCCAGGCAAGACGCCGCATTAGAACTTATTCAAGGCAGGAACGATAGCCAGGAGACCACTTTGGGGGGAGAGGAGGCAACGGGACGGCGAGAAAGGGGACAGAGGGACGGAGGGAGGAAGGGAGGGAGGAAAGGAAGGAGGGACGGAGGGAGGGAAGGATGGAGAGAGGGAGGGAAGGAGAAACATGACTAAAGCTGCAGTTGAGTGGAAAAGAGAGAGAGAGAGAGAGAGAGAGAGAGAGAGAGAGAGAGAGAGAGAGAGAGAGAGAGAGAGAGAGAGAGAGAGAGAGAGAGAGAGAGAGAGAGAGAGAGAGAGAGAGAGAGAGAGAGAGGGCGTTGACAGAAAGAAAATGAGGTATAAAGGACACACGAATAGATGATGAAGGATAACAAAGGAGACAACTATGAATATCAGTTATCAGTGTAAAGATAACAAATAGCAAACACCACATATATATCAATCTGAAAGGAAACTCTAAGGGGCTGTGGGAAGCTGGGACACAATGGTAATTCTCCTCTCACGACACTTCCCCTTCCCTTTAAGAATTTTTTAGAAGGGTCGTTCATAGCAAGAGGGAAACTGTCAATCAAAAAAGGAGACCAAACACCATACATACCTAACTATCCTTATCCTTATACTAATCCTTTCCTTCCTTCCTTCCTTCCTTCCTTCCTTCCTTCCTTCCTTCCTTCTTTCCTATTTTGACCTGCCCTTCGTATCCTATTCCTCCTAGTTTGTTAGTATTGGAAGGAGCGTCTTGGTGGTGGTAACGAGGGCTGAGCGCTGTGACACCCGCAGTATGTTTGTGATCCTCCGGCAGATGATAATGGCATTTCCGAAGCAATTTTCATGTTGCAGAAATATTGATGATGAAAGCTCCATCTAGTGCCTTGGATCGGTCTTTGTTGTTGTTGTTGTTGTTGTTGTTGTTGTTGTTGTTGTTGTTGTTGTTGTTGTTGTTGTTGTTTTTGTTGTTGATTTTGTTGGTGGTGGTGGTGTATTTTTTTTCATGTTCTTCTTCTTTTCCTCTGATTTCTTAATTAGTTTTTTCTTGTTTTCATTTGTATATTTATGTTCTTGTTCATGTTCTTTTTTTTCTTCATTTTCTTCTTCTTTCTCTCCTTCTCCTTCTTCACTTCCTGTATTTTGATTGTTCTCTTCCTTTCCTCATTGCCTAGATTCTTTCAGACACTTTTTCCTCACCAATCACTTCACATCCATTGTTATCATCAGCTTCTCTTTCTTCCCTTTATCTAATTTTTTTCCTTTTACTCATCTTTTTTTTTTTTCCATGCGATCTATTATATTTCTGTTTTTATTTTATTTTTTATTTTTCTAGAAGTCTGTATGATTTTTTTTTTTTTATTCGTTTCTCTCTACATTCCTGCTATTCATTTGTGTGTTATTGTTGTATACATGTTTACCTTTTGCGTATGTTTTTTTTTTTTCATTGTATATATATATATTTTTTTTTTTAAACTAATTGCTAAGCTTTTGTTCGCTGACTTTTGTTTGTTGCGTTTTATGCTATCGTTTCTTTTCAATTAATTTGTTTCTTTGTAATAATTTTTTTTTTTCCAGTAATATTTCCTTTTTTTTTATTTTTTTTTATTTTTCAGGTTAATAATTTCATGTATTTCATTCCTTTTTGGCTCCTGCAGCTACCCATAAAAAAATGTCGAGAGACTTTCTTTCGCTCTAAAAATTGCATTAGTTGGTCCGCTTTCATATCTAGTTTTTTTTTTATACACTTTTTAAAACTTTTTTTTCTTAGTTTCTCCACTTTCCCTTTTGATTTTATGATAATTCAAAATTTTCTATCAATATATTTTTGAGTGGAATTCGTTGACCCTCCACCCTCGCATCACCTCAACCCACTCATACCAGACTGTCTTGTTGAGTGTGTACGTAATTTTTGTCTTCTAGTCACTCAATAAATACAATTGTTTACCCAAATATTTTTCTTACTGGAATTCTTGTTGCTTTTTTTTTTATATTATTTTTAACATACAGAAACAACGCAACTGAGTATTTTGTGCAAGATATTTTTTCATTCTCTCTCTCTCTCTCTCTCTCTCTCTCTCTCTCTCTCTCTCTCTCTCTCTCTCTCTCTCTCTCTCTCTCTCTCTCTCTCTCTCTCTCTCTCTTGTTGAACTGCGCCAAAACCATTAGGTGTGGTGCTAAAGGTGGAAGAAAGTAAAATATTGAAAGAATTTTACATATTAATATGATTTTTTTTTGCAGTTCTGTGTTTTTATCATCCTGAAACACGTGATGATATTTTTCCCACGTGTGTGTGTGTGTGTGTGTGTGTGTGTGTGTGTGTGTGTGTGTGTGTGTGTGTGTGTGTGTGCGCGTGTGCGTGTGCGTGTTCGTGTGCGTGTGTGTGTGTTAAAATCTACTTTCCCCTTCAAAGTGCTTTCATTTCTTCCTCCTTCTGACCCTTCGTTCCTTCCTTCCTTTCTTCCTTCCTTCCTTCCTTCCTTCCTTCCTTCCTTCCTTCTCTTACCTGCCTCACCACAGGTATCCGTAAGTAATCCTCCTGCGTGCTGTGTAGAGGTAACAAAGATGGAGGAGGAGGAGGAGGAGGAGGAGGAGGAGGAGGAGGAGGAGGAGGAGGAGGAGGAGGAGGAGGAGAAGAAGAAGAAGAAGGTGGAAGCGGAGGAGGAAGATAGGAAGTTGGTTCGTTCCCGCATCACTGCAACTTCTGTTTCTTTTTAGGGTATGGATTCTCCTCTCCCCTCTTCTCTCTTCTCTCCTCTCTTTCTCCCCCACCCTCTCTCCGTCGATGTTCTCTCCCTTCCCCTTTCTTCGCCTCCTGTTCCTCCTCATCTCTTCCTCTGCAAATAATAGACCTTCCTGTTTTTATTGGCACGCAAATGGCCCTGGTGTTGAGGGAAGAATAAGGAGGCAAGGATGAGGGGCGTTCAGAAGGGAGGGGAAAGGGAGGAAAGGAATGGGAAGGGTAAGGGGAAGAAGTGAAAATATAACCGGCTGGAGGAAGAATGCAGACACACGGTAATAGCAAAATGGGAGGGGTGAAAGGAGAGAGAGAGAGAGAGAGAGAGAGAGAGAGAGAGAGAGAGAGAGAGAGAGAGAGAGAGAGAGAGAGAGAGAGAGAGAGAGAGAGAGAGAGAGAGAGAGAGAGAGAGAGAGAGAGAGAGAACAAGAAAAGAGGGAAATAGTAGTGGAATTTTTACGGTTCGAGGCGGAAACTGACCACTTAAAATACCATGAAGAGGCTGAGGATATAAAATAGTGATCTCCGGAACAGATGGAAGTAGTTATGGTGATCATTAAATTAAAAGAAATGACACAAGAGGAAGATAAAATGGTGGTGAGGAAAGAGATGGAATGTGAAGAATGGAATCATGAAACAAAAAAAAAATGAAAAAATGAATTGTATGAAGGTTGAAAAAAATTGAAGTTCCCGAGAGGATGTAGAGGGTGATGTAGGGAGGAGGTGAAGCGTGAGGCAGTGACGATGGGTAGGAATGTGTGACACCCGAGAGTGGGGGAGAGAAAAGAGAAGAGAGAAAGAGAGAAAGAGACGAGTGTGAGATGGCATAACACACACACACACAAAAAAAAAAATTGTATTATTGTTCAGGAAAAAAAAAACACATTAGTCCAAGATAATCTAAATAAGAATAGCGTTTGATCAATACAATGTAATTATCTTGGGTATTATCTGCATGGGATTTCAAACTACTTAACTTACCTCGCATGAAACTAAATCTTGCTGCGTGCCTGTTTGTCTGCATGCATGATTGTGTTTGCTAATCTGTGGGGTGGAATCTTGTCTGTCTGTCTGTCTGTCTGTCTAGTAGTGGTAGTTTTCAAATGAAGTTAATTCCTACCAGTCAGCAAACTATCTAGTCAGCTTACAAACTATCTGGTCGACGAGTTATTTAAATGAAGTGAATGAATGAGCTCAAAACTTACTGAATTTTTGTTATGCTTCTCCTATCCTGAGCTTCTGACATTTTTTCCGATCGCCACACTACCATCCAACATCGGCGCTGCTGGACACTAATTCAAACAGCTGTAAAACCTCCGATACAATTCTTTCCTACAATTTTTTCAACCAAAGTTTATTCCATACACTACATACACACAGAAGCATTAATTATCATCTTAAGTTCTGTTCTATAACCAAACTAGACCTTGTGTTAACCTGCGCACGCCTTACCTCACGTCCTATCGTATAATCACCCTTGTCGCGCTCTTCATCTCCTACTCGTAACCTTTTTCCCTCCTCCCTCACCAGTCATCTACCTCTTCCTTCATTTTTCATCCCCTAGCCGCCCACGTTCCTGGGTCATCACCAGCACGTTGAACACACTCCAGCACCACTTTAAGCCACTCAACGCGTGAAAACCAGACACCGAGAGCTGAGTGGCTGCAAACTAGCCATCTTTTTTTAATTACAATATTGCAATTGGACGTCCATGGCCATTAATCCGTATTCATTTTTATTTCTCTCCATGGCAAAAAAAAAAAAGTGCGTTATTGAGATTGCATACGGTAACAATAGCACGTATAGATATACCGTATGGAAGAGAACGTAAATTAAGCAACAAAATTATAAAATAAAAAAAAACACACACCTGCTCACTATAAAACCAGAAAAAAAATTATAGGGGTTAAAGATATGTACGAGCTTGCATATAAAAAAAAATCTAAAAAAAGGAGAGAGAGAGAGAAAAAGAAAAAAAAGAGAGATCAGCATCGGAAACAGCAGAGAAATGGAACGCCCAACATGGTGCTCGAATTCACGACCCTGTAATTAAGTTAAGAGTCTGATGCTCGCCGGAGTGGGCCAGTCGGACCTGTAATACGTGCAAGTAAGTGCATTGTTAAAGTTCGAACACTGAGCCCAGAGAGATGCGTGGCGGGACTTTTTTTTCCGGATAATCTAATTCTCTCCCACATGACGGTAAATATACTGTGAAATATGTCGCGGGGTTACGAGGCATCGGTAACTCGCCTGCCATTTCAAAGTTCAGTGATGTAGGAAATGGGTTTTTTATGATAAGGAGGCATTGGGGACGTAGGTATTGAGGGGCGCGTGGGGGGACGTAAGCAATGAAGGACACGTCAGGGATACAGGAACAGAAGGGGAGTGAAAAGAATAATATTTTTCATGTATTCAACGTTTATTGTAGTCTCAGTAATGTTTGTTAGTGTGTGTGTGTGTATGTGTGTGTGTGTGTGTGTGTGTGTGTGTGTGTGTGTGTGTGGGTGTGGGTGTGGGTGTGGTTGTGGGTGTGTGTTTTCTCTTCTTTGCCAGCCAGTGAAATTAATAGGTTCTAAAAAAAAACCTTCCGGTGCTCATAAATCAAGCTTAGAACACCTCGTCTAAGCTTGCCAACGATCAAATCTCTCAATGACGAAGCTTCTCCTTTGTGTCACTAAGGCATTGTGCGCTGCGTATTTTTTTCTCTCCCTTTCTCTCTCTTTCTCTCTCAGGGTCACATGATGGTTAGCGAATAAGACGCTTTGTATCTTAATGCATTCATGTTTAACCCCAATGAATAAAAACCAAGAGCAAAGCAAGATTCATATATGCAAGTCAGATGTTATTGTTGGGTGTGGTGGGATGTGGCGTGGGGGTGTCGGTGAGGCTGAGGCGAGGAGGTGAAATAGCTCTCCAGGGGGTGGTTGTTGAGGGCCCTGCGTTGGCCCAAAGAAGACTAGACCCAGCGGATGAAATGTTACTTCAGATGAATATGTATGTTGTATTTTTTATCATGATCCTCAATTCGTTGTTGGGTGATAACTTGTGTACGTACACTTTTCATTTTGATTAACGTTGGTGAATGTGTGCTGGCAAGGGGAATGTTTGTGTGTAGCTTGTTCTTTTTGTTTTGTTATATATATTTCAAATGGTTAATATCTCCCATGAAATATTTCCATTTGCTTTCCATCTATCAATTCCATTTCTTTATATATCGATGAAAACGCGATGTAAATACGATTGAGACTCATTCATGTTAGTTAATACATTATAACAATCCAGTGAACCCCTTTTTCCTGCTCTTATTCGGTTTATATGGAAGGGTTGGTGTATTTTACTACAATTGAGAAAATTTTATTGAAAACGTTGCTGCACTCTCCAAAAGTTCCCAAGAAAAAATGAATTGTAAAGCTTTTCTTACCCTTGATTAACTGGAAAGGGTCACGAATTTTTGTCAATTTTTCATACCTAGGTATTCTTTTTATCATACAGTTGATCTCGCCGCAAGCATAGCTGTACATATAATAAAATACGAATTGATATAAATGAGTAAATAAATGAATAAATAAATGAATAAATATGGAAATGGATGTATAAATGAATAAGTCCACCTGTCGGGAATATGAAAAAAATGCCGCCAGTGACGTATTTTAATAAACTGCAGAAATAACCAACATTTTTGCAGGTACAGCAACATGCATTAATAATAGATTAAAGTTGGAAACCTATTACAGTTCGTCCAGGTAGTGTCATGTTTTGTTTTATTTATATTCATCTGTGTTTTCCTTAACCTTCCTTCATATATTTTTACTTCCCTCGGATACTTCATGAAAAAAAAGGACAATAAAGGAGATATTTTGTTCCTGTTCTATGTGTTTTTAGATGCAGGATAGAGTGTGTTAATGTATTGTATGTTAGCAAGGATTTAGAAAGATCCTTTGGTAATTCATTCCTCTCTCTCTCTCTCTCTCTCTCTCTCTCTCTCTCTCTCTCTCTCTCTCTCTCTCTCTCTCTCTCTCTCTCTCTCTCTCTCTCTCTCTCTCTCTCTCTCTCTCTCTCTCTCTCTCTCTCTCTCTCTCTCTCTCTCTCTCTCTCTCTCTCTCTCGAAACCCATAATTCTCTCGACACTTTTCTTCACCCTCCGCCTCTGCTTCCCCAAACGTCACTTTATCTATTTTAATACTTCCTTACCCTCCTTTATCTCCTTTTCTCTACACCTAGACCTTAACACACACACACACACACACACACACACACACACACACACACACACACACACACACACACACACACACACACACACACATAAACACACACACTCTCTTGTTGTGTTCTCATTCCTGGTACCTTGACCGACCCTGCCACAGCTTCATATAACTCAGCCAATTTACTCTCAGTCAGGTCGCAGCAGCGTGACTAACAGTAGGTGAGGGGACACGTTGAGGGGACACGCTGAGGGGACACGCTGAGGGGGAAAGAGGGAAGCTACATAGTTAAGCCTCATACCTCAGACACAAACCTAAAAAACAACAACAAAAAAAAGCAACAACTATGTAAAATGAACACTCCTAACGCTTGCCTCTGAAAATAAAAAGAAGGGAGTGACAAGTACGAAAAAAAGAGGGTGGACAGAGAGAGAGAGAGAGAGAGAGAGAGAGAGAGAGAGAGAGAGAGAGAGAGAGAGAGAGAGAGAGAGAGAGAGAGAGAGAGAGAGAGAGAGAGAGATGGGGAAGATGTGGAGATAGAGCAAAGATTGTGATGAACGAGATTGTGATTGGCAAATGAAGACGTGGAGAGAGAGAGAGAGAGAGAGAGAGAGAGAGAGAGAGAGAGAGAGAGAGAGAGAGAGAGAGAGAGAGAGAGAGAGAGAGAGAGAGAGAGAGAGAGAGAGAGAGAGAGAGAGAGAGAGAGAGAGAGAAAAGAAAAACAGAGAACCAATCTGATTTGGTAGCATAATGAGGATAAAAAATACGTTTGATGCAAAAAAAAAAAAAAAAAAAGGAAATTGCTATGGCAGGGGACGCAGCCTCCTCAGGCTTTCACACCACTCTTCCTTCTTGCCCCTCGCAGCCCAACCATCCCTAGGCAGCCCCTTTCCCTTACTCTGCGTGCCTGACCTTTTGTGGAATGTGTCCGAATATTAAATCAACACCAAGATTCTTTTAAACTATTCCGTGTTACATTTTTCGGAATATAACTGAGCGCATGCATATGTTCCTATCTCCTGTCCAACTCTTCTCCATCCTGCTCGCCTCCCTGTGTGTTCTTGGAGTGGAGGGAGTGGAGGGAGTGTAGCTAGCTAGCGTATGTTGGTGTGTGTCAGTGATTCACTCTACATAATTAAGGAAGACACTGCCTGATTGATATTCAATAGTTTATTTGGCATTTTTTTCCTGCACGTCGGGTATTCATGGAAGGGTTTAAATGCATCTTGTCGTGTGTTCAGCGTTTGCCTGTCAGTTTGTTACCCGTTCGTCTCTTCAAGGCTGTGGAGATTATATTTATTTTATTATTGTATTAGTAGTATGAAACTTATTTGCTAATTGGTGTTTTAACATAAAGATAAAGACAATTTAATAATACTGATGGGCACTAGGAATTTTCAGGTGTATATTTTCCTATAGTCGTTTCGTTTGTCGTCACTTGATGGTGTTTGAAACTATATGAAGAAAAATGGAAGAAAAAAAATCACAAACTGTATCGTGTTCCAAATAAAATATTTTCAGGGTAAAAAAAGAAGCAGCTTATCAGTTAATTCCCGCATCAAATAAACGGACAATTCTATGCAAAAATATCCAAAGAATATATATATCTTTTTCCATTTAAATGCATGGAATGGTCGTGATCAGTATAACAGCAACATCAACTGATAATAGGAGTTGTTGCAAGACTACCGGAGATAAAGTGACAGGATAATCAAACAGAGGATAAGCTGTAAGGAGAACCAGTCTTTGTTTGCATACAGTATACTTATATATGTCCTCAATCCTTCTATAGCAGTGTGTATGTAGGTCTTTACTGTGGAAATGAGAGATTAGGTTTGATTTGTACTGCTGATGCTCTCCGTGGGCTGATGAGACGTTTATCATGACGGAAATTGAATAGAAATTGAGAAAGTAATATCCAAATATTTAGCATATTAACAAATACTAAAATTACCGTTTAAAAAAAAGAAAATCATTGATGTGTAAGTTTTTAACCTATGTCTAGCAAGATACTGTCAACACCACCACCACCACCACCACCACCACCACCACCACCACCACCACCACCACCACCACCCCCACCACCACCACCGTGCATGATGCCTGCCAAGAGCTGTGTCCGTGACGGCGCCAGGTGTTCTCTGCCGCATGTTATCTCCATCGGTTGGATATTGATCTGTGGCGCCTCCTCACGCGTGGCTCCTCCTCATGTTTTCTGGCCAGCTTAGGGATTTCTGTGTGTGTGTGTGTGTGTGTGTGTGTGTGTGTGTGTGTGTGTGTGTGTGTGTGTGTGTGTGCGTGCGTGTGCGTGTGCGTGTGTGTATGTGTGTGTGTGTGTGTGTGTGTGTGTGTGTGTGGGTGTGTCATTAAACGCTCACTCAGTTGACTTACCCAAAAGCCACACTTGATCCTCCTATAACTATTTCCTTGTCAGGTGCACACATAACCACATATTCCTCAGAGGCTTGTTGCCCTTTATCTTAACCCGCCATCCCTCCGTCAGCTAATTGTGGACGAGAGGGAAGGGGAAGGGGAAGGGGAAAGGGAAGGGGAAGGTGAAGGGGGAGGAGAAGGGGAAGGGGAAGGGGGAGGAGAAGGGGGAGGGGAAGGGGAAGGAGGAGGGGAAGGAGGAGGGGGAGGGGATAGTTTGGTTGTCCCCTCACCAGCCTCAACCCTCGCCATTGGAACAGGGGAGTTTTTTGCGATCCAGTGACATTTTTTTGTGTGGTTC
Source organism: Cancer borealis (assembly GCA_036785275.1). Classification (NCBI taxonomy): domain Eukaryota; kingdom Metazoa; phylum Arthropoda; class Malacostraca; order Decapoda; family Cancridae; genus Cancer; species Cancer borealis. The sequence continues at coordinate 34,074 of JAXIVD010000723.1, read as the reverse complement.
TGTAAAGGGTAAAGGCAGTGACTCCCTGGGTACGAATAGATGTGCGGAAATATTAACGAATTGCTCCCATTTTTCTATCTCTTTCTCATTGATTAAAACTGAAGGCAATTATTTATTTTTTTATCGTATGTTTTTATGAGGGAACTAATTAAATTTTTTTGGACATTTATGGTATGAGGAGTTTCGGTTTTGTAGGATTTAAGTGAACGTATTGCAGTGGTGAGTGTGAGGTAATGTTTGCAGAAAGGAACCTAGATAAACTTACTTACCTACTTATCTACCTACTTACCTACCTACCTACAAGCAGCTCAGTGTAGAAGAAAACAAAATTGGAAGGGGTTAAAAATTCAATAATTCCATACATCATAACTTTTCTTGCTCGATATTGATCACAAGTTTCTCGGGACACTCTTCAGACACCCGTAACATTTCCCGCTGAAGACTTGCCGATTCTTCTATTCACACAACTTCTTTTAGTTACATTTTGATGATGATGATTACCAGACTCGCTTCCTTGTCAAACTTTTTCTTTTCTTTTCACATTTTCATATCTCATCACACAGAATATACGTGTACAAACATAGATTAGAGGCATATTATTTTTATTATGAACATGTATTTTCACAGACACAATTAGCAGTGAGGTACCGTAGTGAATGCATACATATTATCTGCCTCATTATTCATCCTTAATCAGAACTAAACTTTCCTTTCATGCCAATTTCCTCCTCACTCTTCACAGTTTGTTCAGTTCCATTTTTCTCAAGAATCTCATTGGAATTCAGTCTTACGTGGAACAAAATAGTGTTTTGAGTGAAGACGTTGACTTACTCATCCGTCCATCTCGTCTTGCCTCATAGTTACATCACAGCATTGCACAGTTAGTTGAGATTACTGCAGAAGTCCAAGTTGTTAGGGTGAGTGGGAGCAGCAGAGTGAGTGAAGAGGCTTGACATGTCTTTCAGGTGACGTCATGCACGTGGTGGTCGCATTACATGTTAGGGACAGCCAAGGGAGAGAAGGCAGCAGGGGTGGAGGCCTTTCTCTGCTTGTCCTGCTTCCACCTGCTCGTCGCTGGCCACTCTCGGAATGATCATCCTCACTTGACCTTTCCAAAACTCTGTGTCTAAATGTCTGTGTACTTTTTAAACTACTTTCTAAAACATTTTTCAAACATTGGATAAAATATTAAAATTTTTTTGGACTGATAATTTCCGGTAATGAACTGTGAATGTCAATGTCATTTATAATTGGTTAGTAATTGTCAAGTGATTGGAATTAATTTCAGTGTAAAAAAATTGCTAATTTAAATTAGTTTGACACTCTTAGGTGTTTTAAAACCTTAGCAATAGATCAGTGTGGCTGTTGCATCATGTATCTCACAACTCTGGCGACGCATATCTCGACGAGCGGCTCTGCACGGCCAGCCCAACGCTTAGCTAAGTAACAAACAACACTCTACGGAAACTATGAACTTTATTGTTCCAGATGATTTAAAACACAACAGCAACTATTCCACATTAAGCAGAAACGAGTGACTCTTTACCCAAATGAGTGTCCTTCCGATGTCTGGCATGATTTAACGCTCAATTTGATGACGTCATTCGCTGTCTCTTAGAACACTGTGTCACGAACTCGTTTTATACCGCATTGCAGTGATATTAAGATCTCTTGGTTCATTTGTCCTGTTTTGTAGGTCTTCGTAAGGTCAACACTTTGGAAATTATGTCCGAGTGTTTACATTACGTCGTGTAATATATAGTGTATGTACACACTATATTTTCTGTTACATCTTTGCCGTGTCAGCCTCGCCCAAGGCAAACTTTCCCGACAAACGAACCATCTCCTCCCTTTTCCTCACTTTTTTCATATATATATATATTTTTTTATATATAATTTTATGTACTGTGACTGTCAGGGAGTAGAGCGTCCGCGAGGCAAATTCAACATTTATGTACGAGAGGTGAGTTGTGTTTGAAGTATTTGAAAGGCTCGCTATCTTCGGTGTCGAAAATTAAATATGATATCTGACTCCCGCGCCGTGCATTTCTGTGGACAAAAAACGTTCTTGTGATCCTAACTTTGGAAAATGACCAGAATTTGGACATTGCAGTATTTAGGTTTCGTTGCTGCTACTCAAGTTAGTGTTCTGGACGGCGTACTGCACCTGGAGGGAGATAGATTAGCGTACTGTAGCCCTAACGGATGTGTAGCACGCGTGTAGTATGGAATGAAAAGGTCAAATGGAATGAAAGCAAACAAGTAGCAGGCAATAATGTAATGGAAAGAGCAAATGATTAATCGTTGCAAGTTTAAACATAAATTGTTTGAAACAGAGACAACACTAGTGATTAAGCTTTCCATGAAATATATATGTGAGGCGTGAAATTAACCCACTTGATTTAATTTTTATATTTACATTCAACCATTTTCCCAGCAATTAATACCCCCTATCACCACTACCACCACCATCATCACCATCAGCAGTAACAACAATAGTAACAACAATAGTAACAATAGTCATGAAACACTATTATTCAAACTACTGTCACTACTCCCACTATTACTTCCACATTATTTACTGACTGCAAAATTAAAAGCATTATAAATTTCTATTTACAACCGTTATTATGTAAACCTGATACCACACACAGATAATATAAAGTTTTCTATTGATATCACACTACTACAAGGGGGAGGAGGAAGAGGAGGAGGAGGAGGAGGAGGAGGAGGAGGAGGAGGAGGAGGAGGAGGAGGAGGAGGAAGAGGAAGAGGAAGAGGAAGAGGAAGAGGAAGAGGAAGAGGAGGAGGAGGAGGAGGAGGAGGAGGAGGAGGAGGAGGAGGAGGAGTACAAAGGAGTACAAAGGAAGAACAGACAGCAACAGTCTTACTGGACCTAACGAGGCTAAAGGAGGAGGAGGAGGAGGAGGAGGAAGAGGAGGAGGAGGAGGAGGAGGAGGAAGAGGAGGAGGAGGAGGAGGAGGAGGAGGATCTGAAGAATATAAACAAGAGAGTGCAGAAGGAAAACAGAGAAGGAAGCAGTGCAGCAAAGTGAAGCGTAAATGGTTATAGTTTTACCACTCAGGAAAGATTGCATAATTTGATAATTTTTATATAGCGTGGCGTTCACCGTGATGAAGCGGCCATTAGCGGCAAGTAACAACCTTCATCTACCAATAGGGAAGCTTGATTACGTCGGCAGGTAGAAGGGCTGACAGGTAAGCTATCACCTATAATGGGAAAACCCCTGTTATTAGCATTATCATTATCATTATTGTTATTATCACGTAGAGGTGTCTTTTATGTTCTCCTTATGAAGGATATCCTACAGTATCCTTCTTATCCTTCGCCACTCCTACGCCTGTGAACGGCAGACGTGCTCTTCTGGATCTGCTTAAGAGCTTCGTTATATAAGAGTCGACTGGCACAACGCAGAGCATAGTGTGGATGTTGAAGTGTCTTGGTGCGCTAGTAATGCGTGATAACCTTGAAGGACTGTTGGAGGATGTTACGTGTTCCTATTATGTTCCCTCACGAATCGCTATTTATCTGCATACTCCTGACGAGGCTGATGACGTCCCCGAGATAAGCATATTTGATCCCAGGCTTAGGATAGAGGCTTTGGGCTGAGGCAGTGACTGGTGTGTTAATCTTGGGTGTATTAGGTCACTGCTCACTAACGCGTCAGTAAACTCCACATGTTGGTGATCTGGTGTGTAAATCCGTGTTGTCAGGCTGGGGTCAGAGCCATTTTCATTTCTGATGTGGCTTTTCTTGATGTTTTAAATGATTTTTTTTTTAGTATTAATTCGTGGAAGAAACTAATTTGGGGATTATGAGATGATTTTTTTTTTCTTCTTTTTCACTGTAAGTCGCGTATGTAAGACAAGGATGCGATGGTTAAAACTGACTATGAATTTCTACCAACGAATAACCTTTTTGCTAATGTATGTATATGTCACCTTTGTTCTACGCATTAACATTTACTGAAGCAAGCTTTGACTTTGCATAGATAGAGCACCAGGAAGTGAGTTAGTGAGTGAGTAAGGTGACTTTGATGGCGTTATGTTTGCT
>JAXIVD010000723.1:22500-25000 GCA_036785275.1 Cancer borealis | reverse complement strand
CACATTCTCAGGCTAATTTAATATTGTGTTTACATTGCTATGAATATAGATCTAGTGTCCGCATCGCCCTGAGTTTGTGGAAGGGATGGTGTGGTGGTGGTGGTGGTGGTGGTGGTGGTGGTGGTGGTGGTGGTGGTGGTGGTGGTGGTGGTGGTGGTGGTTGTGCGTGGAACGAGAGGCTCTGGTGTTATAGTCTAATCTTTATCTGATCTCATTCTCAACTTTGTTCGTTTTTATCTCAGCAATACAAAAGCTGCTGGATCTGATACCTCCCAGCAGCACTACGTTCCCAATTAGATTCCGCCAAGGTGCAAAAATACCTCTGACTTAAGACGTGAAACAGAATAACCAGCACGTATTCTGTGAGCTGCACTGGAGGAGATAAGATAAATAAAGAGTGGGGGCGGGAGGGGTAAGAGTACGAATGGAAATCATAAAAAGAAACAGGAAGAATGGCGCTGTCAAGGAAGAGTGAGCTTGCAAATAGGGAAGAGACTTTTTTCTTGACACATATATCTTACCCAGGGCGAGGATGATAAATGAAACTGAAGTGATAAGAAGGACGCACATATCGGGTAGAAAGATTGCCAGGCAGCGTGTGGAGGAGCAGCCGAGGCAGGCGGAGCGACGCCAATGTGAGGGTATCAAGGAGAGGAGAGGGGACGAGAAGGGGAGGAAAGAGAAGGGGAAAGGATATGAGAGGAAGGGGACACGGATTCCACAAGAGGGGACCTTTAAGGGAGGGAACGCAAAGTGATGGGGAATGGAAAGGGGACTCAGAGACGGGGAAGGGAACTGAAAGGAGGGGAAGGAAATTGAAATTAGTGAAGGGGATTGAAGTGAGGGGAAGGGAGCAGAGTGTGCCTGGAGCTCTGTAACCACGAAGCACCGATATGAATGGAAAGATAGAACTCGAAATGTAGCTCAGGGAAGGTATTTTGGGCAGACACTTTCTATGGATGTCCACTTTGCGACAACCAAACAGTGAAGACACATCCTTGTACATAGAGGTGACAGCACGAGGGTAATGCGTGTGTATGGTGTGTAAGGATGCCATAGATTGTGCTGTTTTCCCATAGAAGCGGTGACAGATAAAAGTTAACTAAAGTTTACATATATATCAGTTTAAAAGAAAATGATAAATAGGGACACAACGGGAACTCTTATTTCAGTGATTTGTAAAGGTTGAGTGAATCACGGCTGGGCTTTCCTGTTAAATCTTATACAAAACATAGACTTCTACATACAGAAGATAAACATATTTAACGATCTGTGGGGAGGAGCACTCAAACGGAAGAAAACAAATGGCTGCATTCATTCGTAAGGAAAAAAAGTAATGAAAACCGTCGCTAGAGTAACATTGAACGTATACAGTTATGATGGGAGGAAATAAACAAACAGAAAAGTATCCCAGTGGTAGATATGTTAGGATTTGGTTAACGAGAGAGAGATAGAGAGAGAGAAAAAAAAAATAAAACTTTCTTGTCTAGTCCTTTGAATACACACGTCCTCTTGAAGGTTTTGTCGTGTGCTGGGATGATGGACACGTAGGCAGACATCGGTGTATCTTATAGTATATAAAAGATGTTACTCTACAAGGAAAATACACTTTACACAACTTGAATAGAAATAGAAAAAACCCACAAGACTCATGGATGATTTAAGTTAAGTTATTTTTTTCGTATTGTAAATAAGTTTCAATGGAAGATGCAAATATTCTTGCTAAATAAACTCATAAGTCTCACGTTTATCAGCAAGTCTATAACAGTGAATGATTCCATAGTTGATTTTCCTTCACGTAAGAGAGAGCAAGAAAGAGAGAAATAGAGATCAAACACAGGCTGGCTATCTAAAATTCTGTTTGAGGTGATGCGGATTAAACTTTCGTGGGCAGTTAAAAGTTATTTTCCAGCAGTTCTTTTAAAGGTTACAGGTGTGGATACGTTTTCTACAACCTGTGGGGGACTGTTTGAATTGTGTTCTCCCAAACGTCTGTATGAAATTGACTGTGACTAGATTGTAAGAATATTCGAAAACACATTACCATTGCTGTTCGTCCGTGATCATTCTGAGATTAGTGCTATTACGAAATACAATTATCCTCTCAAAGAAAATGTACAGTGATAAAACAAGAACAAAAAGTTTAAAGTTCGGATCGTTAAGGAACTAAAAGTTAAAATGTAGCGCATAGGAATGAGAGGAGCTGAGGGAGTCCTTGGCGGCGACACGACATTGGAATACAACAGGAAATTGTTAGCAAGATCAAAGAGAGAAACAGAAAAATAAATAAAACTAACCGTTGTCCATCTGCGAACCAAAAGTTGATATACGAACAGTGAAAGAGGATTAAAAAAAAAAAAAAAAAAAAGAACAATGAAAGTGGAATAGTAAATGATAGAAAACTAATTAATGATTTAGTTCAAATAAAGAATATGTGTTTGAAGAGGGAGAGAGAAAAAAATAGGGATTAAAAAAGGTACTGCAGTTTCTTTTTTCGCTG
>JAXIVD010000723.1:0-20000 GCA_036785275.1 Cancer borealis | reverse complement strand
TCGTCCTTACCACACTCTCCACTTTAGTATTGTCATCTAATCCACATGACGAATGACATATGCAGGAGGGTGGAGGAGCTCACACAGGACTCGTGGGTAAAGCTTCTCTTCCACATATTTATACATCACTCCTATCAGACATCCTATTTTCTTTGTTGCACTGTTTAATCTTACTCCCACACTTGTCATCACACCCTCCACGCTCCCTCACACCGCTGCTGATACTCCTCTGTAGAAGAAGCCGATGTCGTGGCTCGTATAGGTCATGTGTTGTTCTTGCACCAACTTCGTCCTCTTCCTTAACCCGCTTGACACTTGTCGTGCAATTGTGACCTGTTTTCCTCCCCCAGCTGACGCCATTCCTGCAATTCTAACCTTCCTACTTCTCAGATTACAGCGGCTATAACCACAGTTGCTGCGCCGCCTTTGAAACCACAAATCACAAATCACGTTCCACAACTAACGTTTCTTCCGCTTCTGTGTCCCCTTTCCCTCCCTGGCTGGCGCTATTTTTATAATTATAACTTCTTCCTCACGGCTCTGACGCCATTCCTTCCACTCTAACCCATTTCCCTCACTTGCCTGGTTTTGCTTGCAGCTCTTAACCCCTTCCCCTGCCTCTTCACCCCTTCCCCTGCCTCTTCACCTCTTCCCCTACTTCTTTCCCTGCCTGTAACCCTGCCCTCAAAACAAACTTGAACCCATGTAGCTGGTCTTTTTCATCTTTCCTAATCTTAGAGTCTTGATGGTTCTTTCCTTCGAAGCAGCTCATCTCGACGTCCGCGATTTCAGAAACACCAAAACTGAGTAAATGGCAAGCAATAAGAGGAAAGAGGCCTATCACCGTTCCATTTCTTCTTATTGTGGGGGGGTCGTGCTCTTAATGCCGCCCATTCGCTTAATGGGCGTCGCGTCCCGCCTCGCCGTCTCAGCTTGTGCGGGTAATTATATTTATGAGTTTAATGTAAAGCCCAGACCGGATGCGACGGGGCGGAGACGGCGGCGAGGGCGGCGAGGGGGGAGGCAAGACAGTGAGGTGGTCGACTGTAGTATCTCTTTGCCGGATGCTTGCTCTCTCATCTCGACTTGTCTCTTTGTTGCAGGTAACTTTTTCATTAGCTTTGTTTTCATGTATATCCACCTCATTATCTCTAACTGTCTCTCTCTATTTTCAATTTGCATATATGTGTCTCTTTCTATCTATTGATCCAGCTTTCTTTTTGTATATCAGTCATCTTATCTGATTATCTATTGACCTATTTATGTTTACACACTGCCCTATATAATTATGAACCTAAGGTCATTTATATGTCTATTCATCCATCTGTGTGTATATCTACCACTCTATTGCCCACCTGTATGCATAAAGACGATATAAACATAGATACATGAACAAATTACGCAATACAAAGGCATGTCCGTGAGTATACTAATAACGGCAAAATTGGGTGAAAAGATATGCTCCACTAGTTCGATAATACAATAAACTTCTTTCTTTCAACGGGGAAAAAAAAGTAAAGCGAAATTTAATACCGATGAATTTAATTAAAGCATCTGATTCGATAGCAGAATCTCGTCTGTGTATTAATATAATTTGGTCAAAAAATGAAATAAATGTTTATGTTTATGCCTGGAACTGTTGTGTTCGAAGATAATTATAATGAGTGGCTTCTCGGTATTAAGGAATTTATTAACGTTATTATCGTTATTGTTATTGTTATTGATATTGGTGTTATTATAGTTGCGTCTTATCTATTATTATTATTATTATTATTATTATTATTATTATTATTATTATTATTATTATTATTATTATTATTGATATTATCATTATTGTTATTACTATTATTTTTGTATTATTATTATTATTATTATTATTACTATTATTATTATTATTATTATTATTATTATTATTATGATTATTATTATTATTATCATCATTATCATTATTACTAGTATCACCATTGCTACCATAATTGCTGTTACTGCTGTTATTACTACTACTACTATCTCTATTAATGCCACTTTTACTACCACTACTACCACCACCACTATCACCATCACCACTACCACCACCACTACCACCATCACCACTATCACCACCACTACCACCAACACCACTATCACCACCACCACCACCATTACCGATATTAGTTTCAGTGTTACAACATTTATTAGTTATCAGAATCACCAGGAAATGCATCCTAACACAAACAGGTGAAGTAAACTTTGGAAACAGGACACAGGACCAATTAGTCACAGGTGAGGAGCACGTGCACCGCTGGAACACGGAAACCCTAAAACACGAGGGTAATAATAAGAGTTATAATTGGTATTAATGCAGTGATATAGCAATGTTAGAATGGTCACATGTAGATGAAGGGAGCGTGTATAATGGTGTGTTTGGGAGTGTTGATAGGTAATAGTCAGGTGTGTATAAGTATTATGTTTTGATTATTTTGTGTTTTCTTGTTTGCTACTAAATTATGAGTCTGTATATATTTTTTTCCTGTCGGTGTCCAACGTGATTCGCTTTAAGAAGATTTAACATGCAAATGGTATAAGATATCTTCATTATTAGGATTGGTTAATGGGACGTAATAGTGTATCTGTTTAGGAATGAGTTGGTGTGAATGTACTTAACTAAAATTAATCGAGACGAAAGAATTCATTATTATTATCATTATTATTATTATTATTATTATTATTATTATTATTATTATTATTATTATTATTATTATTATTATTATTATTATCACCATCATCACCACCATCACCACCACCATCACCATTATTATCGTCCTCAATGCTTTACCTTCCCTTGAATTACAACACTAAAGTCGGTGGTCAGAGCGGCAGGAACAGTAATCTTGAAATGGGTTATTAATTATGTTTTCCCATTATGTTTCCCATTACGTTGGTTGCCTGCCACGCGCCGGGTACGCAAGGGGCAGCCGGTGTTTCCAGGAGTTTATTAAATGATAGTCTCTAGTGAAAAAAATAATACAAAAGAGTTGCAACTCCTCTCCCAGCAACTTTTCGCTGTACCCAGACCACTGTTCTCTCTGTCTCTTTCTCTTCTCTCTCTCTCTCTCTCTCTCTCTCTCTCTCTCTCTCTCTCTCTCTCTCTCTCTCTCTCTCTCTCTCTCTCTCTCTCTCTCTCTCTCTCTCTCTCTCTTCTTTTTTTTCTCTCTCTTTTTTTTTTTGTCTCTCTCTCTCTCTCTCTCTCTCTCTCTCTCTCTCTCTCTCTCTCTCTCTCTCTCTCTCTCTCTCTCTCTCTCTCTCTCTCTCTCTCTCTCTCTCTCTCTCTCTCTCTCTCTCTCTCTCTCTCTCTCTCTCTCTCTCTCTCTCGCATCACCGAGATACTTGAACTTGCTCACCTCGAGTTCTGTTTCAAAGGACCACTATTCCAAGCCGGAGTTTTGGGCTCCAGCAACAATTTCCGGTAGATATTGTCAAACTTCGCGGCTCTCCTCCTGTTCCCGCCGCTACTAAGAACATGCCAGCTCCCCTTATTGTAATACCCGGCTCGTTACTTAATTCGGAGCCAAGCCTTTTGCAGTCGTCTGGTATTTAGGTAAAGTTTGGTCTTGTAGCGAGTCCCGGCTTGGCTATGAGCGTTCACGGACTGGAAGTTATGTGAATACCCGCACCAGTTACTAAGTTTGAGCCTTGTTCGCGGTGTTATTTTTATTTACTGTGGGGGAATTCCTGCCTTGTTAAGATAACGAGAGGGCGGTGGGCGATCCTGCCAGTTTCCTCAGTCCGACGGTGTTGCCCTGGATCCGCTTGGCTGTTGGCTGGAATGAATTTTCTGAGTTATGGCGAATAAAGTGGGTGAGCAGGAGTACCTACCTTGCCAGGCTTCCTCCTACTCCTGCTGCCCTACTGATCCCTGCTTCGGCGCCTCCATTCTCATCTCTTACCTTCCCTTTGTTCTCTAACTCCTGCAGCAGAAAGAACGCTACTCTATTGTAATGTTGTAGCCACCACCGCCACCACTACCACCACAACCACCACCACCACCACCACCACCACCACCACCACCACGCCTCCACATCATCAACAGTCCTATCACCCTTCCTCCACCACAGTTACAGACGCTCGCCACATTGCTACTACCCACGCCACACACTTAATCCCACACCACACTACACTACATTGTCCAACACGCAGAAAAGCAACACAGTGTCGTTTTATTAGCATATAGTCATAGCAGACCACATGGCACGACTGATATATCTAACACAGGCGTAGTGCATAAAATATTGTACAACTTGATTCCGGCTGATTACGTCCGCAAACAAGTGACTCATACAACACACTGCGCCTAACTCTGTGCCGTCACGCAGGTTATAACTTTCCCTTCCTTCCTTCTTTCCTTCCTTCCTTTCCTTGCCTAACCTAGAATAAGGTCAGTGCCGCCCTCACACCACCAGGTCGTCACAGCAGAGAGCGGAAGTGCCACCACCCTCAGACCCTCCCACAGTCTCTCCCTCTTTCCTCCCTCCTATGGTAGTCTCCCAACGTCCTGTCAGTCGTAACGTGAAAGGGACGCGTCGGTGTGTAAAAATTTAATTGGAAACATTAACTCCTGAATAGTGTGAATGGGATGATGGAGAATACTTGTCACCCTTCCCATTAAACCTTACACCCCAATACCCTGCCAAACGCACCGTCACACTACGCATCCTTTACGCTATTACGCAACCACTCCCTCCTCCATTACGCAGACAAATACAACTGCTTATAAGTTTTTCTCTGGCGGGCATGAGAGGACGGCATGTCACCCTATCCAACCCTAACGCAGCAGTAGGATCAGCAGCAGGAGTAGCAGCAGGAGTAGCGACACAGCAGGAAGGAATGTTAGGGAGAATAGAGACCCATATATCCAATTCACTTCTATGGGAGACGTACACTTAGCCTTTCGATGGGAACCAAGGGAGTCTTTAAACACTTTGGAGGATGGGCCTTCAGAGGAGACCCAGTTTCCTTACTTCTCCTCTATCGCCTCCTTAACATCGCTCCCCGTCCTACCATCATCTCCAGCACCCCTTACCTCCTTATGCCCTTTAACCTCCCCTCATCTCCACCTTCATTGCCAACCATCTTCTCTACGCTCATCCCCATCATTCATCCTCATTGCTTAGTTTCTCCTTTATCCTTTCCTCCTCTACCCCTCCCTCCTTCCCTCTCTCCCTCCCATTGTATTCTGATCCTTCCAGCAAACGTGTGGTTCGGGGAAGGCCTTGTATAGATACGGGATTAAAAAAGTATTTAAACAAACATCCGGAGCAACAAGTGCATGCATTTTCACTGCTTGACGTGTTTCTTCTTGAGTGATTCGTGAAGGGAAGAAACATTCACTGGCGCCAACTTTTCCAGCTGTCTGCCGTTCATGTATATTTGGAAGGAGAGGAGAAAGGAACGAAGACTGAACATTTCATGATTAATTCCGGAGAAAACTATTTCCAGAGTGGCTCAGTTAGGCTCAAGTACGCCGTTGAGAAGCTTAGGTCTACGTGGGAAGCCTAGTAACCCCCGCATCAAGGCGCCAAAGTGTTATCATATACGTAAGATAGTGTAGCATCAGTCTGGCGTCCGGGGTTCTTGGCTTCATATATCATTCTGAGCAAACCTTGTTGAAGACTCGTTACAACAGACTTGCTTCTTAGTAACTTGATGGATTTCTTTCCGTTCATAGTTTCCAGTCCATAAATCACGTACATCTGGAAGGAGGAACTCATGGGGAGAGGGTTTAGTTACCCATTAAAACCTCTATGTATCAGGGTAAGCGAAATAGGGTTAATAGGGACATATTCATTAAGATAATTTGAGATAAACGTGGTATCAGTGAATCAATTGCTGCGACGCACTTTATGGATTGATTGGTGGCTTCAATAAAACTAAGGAGAGTGAGGGGAGTGAGAGGAGGGGTGAGGGGCGGGAGGCTCAGATAGGAAGGATGATGAGACACTTGAGAGGAAGAAGAGAAGAAAGTTTACAGGAAAATAAATGTAGAGAAAAGGGGAAGGATGTAAGGGAAGACGAAAATTATTAATGAGGAGGAGTGCGAGGAGGAGGAGGAGGACGACGACGACAACGAAAAAGAGGAAGAGTAAAAGGAGGAGCAGTAGATGGCAGAGGAGACGATGAAAGAGGCAATCAGAGAGAAATAGATCGAAGGTGAAAGAAAAAAAAAGAGCAAAAAAAAAAAAACAGAAGAAAGAAAGAGTGAAAATAGTAGAGCAAGAGAACATTACTTTTCTCCTTATCTTTCTCGTGACACCATCGTTGCAGACCTTTTAGGAAGGGGAAAATATTGGAAAAAAATCTCATAAGTAAACCGTGCTATAGCGTCGACAGGAAGATTGATGTAGAGTGACCCTACGTGGCGAAGTGAACTCAGGGTAAGAGGAAGGGGGGGTGGGGGGGGGGCGGCACGCGTGGAATGACTAAAATGAAAGAAGAGGAGGTAGAGGAAGAGGTTTGAAGGGGGAAGAGGACTTATTTAGAAAGAGGGGAGAAAAAATAGGAAGGTAGATGCGTAGAAATGGTATGAGTGGAGTGTTGAAGGAAAATTGAGGGTAGAAATGACATGTATTATAGTAGTGGTGGTGGTGGTGGTTGTTGTAGATGTAGCAGCGTTAGTGGTAGTGGTAGTGGTGGTGGTGGTGGTAGTGGTGGTGGTGGTGGTAGTGGTAGTGGTGGTGGTGTAGGGTGTGACTTCTTCGCCTCCTTCCTTCCCTCCTAACTACAAGCAGCAGGAGGAAAGAAGGGAAGGAGGAAAGGAAGGCAGCCAGCAACGAGACCAAAGATTATACAAGATGATAAAGCAAAACACGAAACTTATACATCTTTTTTCATTTTTTCATTTTCCTTCCTCCTCTCTTTTCTTTCCCTTGAATACCACCCCCTAAAAAAAAATTAAAAAAACATATTCTTTCACTTAGTTTAGTCTCAAATTGAATAGCTGTATAAGAAAAAAAACCTCTTAAGCTTATTAGGAAAACTTGAGCCTTGCATTCAGAAAAAAACGGATATTGATACTAAGCTTTTACTTAAACACAATGGCTGATGATGACTCACTGCACTTCATCCCCGACACTGGCAACTAATAATAGTCTTCTCTATTCCCTCCCTATCCACTCCCTATCCTCTCCATCCTATCGCTACCACTTCCCTCCTGACGTCCACCCACTCCACCCGCCGTCCCCGCTCCAGCATCGTTCCCTCACTCACATTGTTAGCCTCAGGTGAAGGGGGGAGGTGTTCCCTAATTAACAGTGAGTGACAGACTTGACATGACGCTCTTTGTTAGACTGACATGTCACTCGTGCGTGTATGTGTGTGGTGTGTATGTGTGTGTGTGTGTGTGTGTGTGTGTGTGTGTGTGTGTGTGTGTGTGTGTGTGTGTGTGTGTGTGTGTGTGTGTGTGTGTGATTTGTGTGTGTGTATTGTGTTTGTGTGTTTTTCGTTCCCGTCCTCTCCTCCTCCTCCTCCTCCTCCTCCTCCTCCTCCTCCTCCTCCTCCTCCTCCTCCTCCTCCTCCTCCTCCTCCTCCTCCTCCTCCTCCACTTCCTCTTCTTCTAACTTTCAGGCTCAGTAGAATGGCTGTATACGAGAATGAGCTTTGAGCGCTTAAAACTCCCCTTGTACAGCCAAGTCATAGCTCTTGTTAGTTCAAAAGCCATGCCAACAGCAGCGTCGTTCTCAGGCTGGGCTGGACATGGTTGGGCTGGGTTGGGCTGGTTAAGGCTGGGTTGGGCTGGGTTCGGTTGGGCTTTGGCTAGGCTGAGCTAGACCAAACTTACAAAGGTCTCATTCCGTTTCATTACGTTGTACCTTCTGTTGCGTTTGGTAATGGGGTGCGGCAGCTGTTTGCGAGTGAGTGAGTGAGTGAGTGAGTCAGTGAATAGCAGAAGGAGAAACAGTAGGGGTGAGGTACTCTCCTTTCTGGCCGGTTGTGGTTAAGTGTTGGTAATGCTTGTGGTTAGGTGTTAAGTGTGGCGGTCAGCGTGGAGAGAGAGAGAGAGAGAGAGAGAGAGAGAGAGAGAGAGAGAGAGAGAGAGAGAGAGAGAAGAGAGAGAGAGAGAGAGAGAGAGAGAGAGAGAGAGAGAGAGAGAGAGAGAGATTTATCTGTACAAATCTCTATTTTTTTTACCCTTGGATTTACGTACATTTTCTTTAATATATAGTCTATCGAAAATAACAAAAATAAATCCTTTAACATTACCCATTAATTGATATCTTACACTTTTGTTTCATCAGGTTTTCCGTAACACTAACCAGTTCATTCACCCTCGATGTCTAAATACAAGACATTAGATGCTTCGTATGCATTTATAACCCCACAAAAAACACTCGATATCCAGGACAGAACTCAGTAACAAGCTCGAGGCGATGAAACTTATACTTGGTGCGGTGATGGAAGTACAAGAACAGGAGGCAGTGAGAGAAAAAGAGACAGAGAGAGAAAGGGAAAGGAGGGAGAGGAAGGAAGTAATGACAGAGGAAACCACATTGTCAAAGAGGAAACAGTTCACCTGAGGCACCAATGGAGTTAGCGGGAGGCGAGGCATGAGACGAGGCCCCAACAACACTTAAGAACAACAATACAAGTGGCAACAGCAACAATAACAACGACCCTCCAAGTTCCATCAAAGCCAATGTGGTACAACTTACAACGAGCTGCTGCTACTGGAGGAGGAGGAGGAGGAGGAGGAGGAGGAGGAGGAGGAGGAGGAGGAGGAGGAGGAGGAGTAAAATGACATGGCAGAAGATGGTGATGAAAATAAGGAAAAAAACTAAGAAAAGAAAGAAGAGAAGGAGGAGGAAATGAAGCCGAGTTGGGAGGAAAAAATAATTTAGACAAAAGCAATGAAAAGAGAATAAAGAAAATAAGAGAAGAGGCAGAAGTAAGCGAAGCAGAGAAAGAGAAAAAAAAATTGCGAAGAAGGAAGTAAAAAACGACTACGAAGAAAAATGGAAAATAGGAAATGAAAAGAGAGAAGTCGGAAGATAAACAAGAGTAGGTATGAAAAAAACACAATAAAGTAAGAAGTTGAAAACAAAAGGAAGGCATAAAGGAAATATTAAAAAGAGTAAAGAAAGTGAGAGACGTCACAACATTAGGAAGAGACAGAAACAGAGGAAGAGAGAGAAAAAATAGGAGAGGAAGAGGCAAAATAGTTGGACAGAGATGACAAAGACGAGGAGGAAACAGGAAAAAGAAAAAAGACAAACAGGAGGAGGAGGAGGAGGAGGGAGGAAGAAGAGAAGGAGGAGGAGGAGGAGGAGGAGGAGGAGGTAAGAGTAAGCAAAACTTTAACTTAAAAAAAAAAAAAACATAGCACACAAAAGCGACGGCTGCAGGTCCGGCAATTCAAAGTTGGGTGATGACATTATTTAGTCTCACAAAAAGCCTCGGAGCGTAACCCCCAAGGCTCACACAGGCAGCCAGGCGATCCTTCCTACTTCGGGGTCGCCTTCACCCATCAACATACAGACGACATCATCTCATCAGCGGGGTACAGAATAACTTTTAAGTAAATTTGGAGCCCAGTGAGCAGCTCTGGTCCCCTGGGAGTTTACTGGCTATGATGAGGAAGGTGGTCGCTGGTGGGGTGAGGAGGCAGCGTCATCCTTGCCTCTTTGCACACTCATCCAATTAGCTCCACCTGTGATAATGGCGAGGTGGTAGCAGGCCCACCAACACCCACGGAAGGAAAAACCCCTAGAGTTTTAAAGTAAAGAGGCATCTTCACTCCTCACTCCCAACACAAGGGAGATGGTAGTGGTAACAGCAGGGGGGAGTTTAGGGGGTAGAGGAGAGGGTGGTGTGGATTATGAACCAGTATGTGTATTTTTTTCTTCTTCCCCTTAAGTGACCCTGAGGAGAAAGAATATAAGTGACTAGACTGCCAGATGGACTCAAGAGAAGGCCGCGTTGCCTCAGCCGGGTTACTTATCGGTGCACGGCAGGTAATGTGATGCTAATTTGGCCGCGGTAATGTCGCAACTCTCACAGGCATAATTTCGAGTATCGTGCGGGCATTAGCAGGGTGGGAACGAGATTAGCAGGCATTTACGAAAGCTCGGATGTAATTAATAATGAAAATTGCTGCACAAATTTGGAAAAAAAATGACAATTGATTATTTTTTTTCCCCAGGTCAGAATGGTTCCCCTTTCATTGCTCCTGTTTATGCTTATTTTGTGTATTGAATGAAGGGGATTTTCATTGTAATTACATATCCATTCATTTGTTTCTATGTATGTCTTTACGGCAACATTATTATATGTGATTATTTTTTTGTTAATGTTTTTTGTATGTATTTATCCTTCTGGTCTTTCTTGCTGTCTGTCTGTCTGTCTGTCTTCCTGTACTTACATCTTCATTGTTCTGTATTTGTTCTATCTTTTATTGTGTATGTGTGCCTTTTCCTCTGTTAGTCTGTTTCTGTCTTCTCTCTCTCTCTCTCTCTCTCTCTCTCTCTCTCTCTCTCTCTCTCTCTCTCTCTCTCTCTCTCTCTCTCTCTCTCTCTCTCTCTCTCTCTCTCTCTCTCTCTCTCTCTCTCTCTCTCTCTCTCTCTCTCTCTCTCTCTCTCTCTCTCTCTCTCTCTCTCTCTCTTTCTTTCTCTCTCTTTCTTTCTCTCCTAGATGCTGCACATTCTTCCTCTCTTCGCGTTACTTCAGCTTACATGAACGGCTGCATGTCTCTACTGACGAAGAAGTATGAGGTGTGAGGAGGAGGAAAGATGTGTATAATGTAGCATTTTTTTCCTAAATGATCAAACTTCCCTCTTTTTCTTCGCTACACAAGCCTCGAAACCTCAATTTCATATCTCCACCCCATTTGGTTTTCTTTATCTTGATGTATAATTCCACTCGCCTCTTTAATGCAGCCTTTATTCCAGTCTTTTCCGTGCCTCCTTTTCCATCGTGCGTGTCTATAATTTTCTTTTCATCTTGTTTCGTGAACGTCTTTCAGTATTCTCTCCATCTGCACCGAATTTTTCTCTTCTCTTTCTTCTCTTCCTCTTCGTACTCCTTGTTGTTCTCTTCTTTCTTTTCCTTCTCCAGTTTCTGCTTGCTCTTTCTTTTTCTTCCTCCTCCTCCTGACCCTCTCTCTCCTCCTCCTGACCTCTCTCTCTCCTCCTCCTCCTCCTCCTCCTCCTCCTCCTTCTCCTCCTCCTCCTCCTCCTCCTCCTCCTCCTCCTCTTGACTGTCGTTTTATTTGGTGCCCTATCTTCACCGCTTCCAATTTTCATTCTCTTTCTGTTTCATGTTATTTTTTGATGTTTTCTCTCTCCATCGGCCTGTTGTCTGTTTTGTTTGCTTGTGTTTTTTTGTTTACTGCTTGTATGTTTGTATATGTATGTCAGTCACTGTCAATCTTTCTTTCTTTCTCTCTCTTTCTCTTTGTCTCTGTCTCGCTCTATTTTTTTTTCTGTTTGTTTCATACACTCAAACACACACACACACACACACACACACACACACACACACATACATTTTTTTTACATTACTTTCCATTGCTCGTGTCTAATCACTGTCTATAATTCTAATGCAACACACACGAGAATATCAGAATTAGTCAGATGGCGTGCTGACGTGTCTTTCTGTCAACTCAATTTTTCCCATTCGCATGAAATTCCGTTTATTTTTTCTGTGAAGGTAATCATCGGTTTTGAATGAGAATGTGGCTGCCGGGGGAAGGACAAGCTGATAATGGCCTTGAAATGATGCAATATGGAGTGTCGTGTTAATGTTATATAAAAAAAAAAAAAAAAAATTGCAATGATATAAATAATGAGTAATGAGAATGGTGATGATAATAAGCAATGATGATGATACTATTAATAATGATTGTGATGATGACAGTAACGATATCATCATTTTATCTTCATTATCATCAACATCAGGGATTGTAATAGTAGTAATCGTTGCACTAATATAAATGAAATAAGAAAATTAACTAATATTCACAAATCATAATAATTCAATTATCTTTCCTCCAGTAATTACATTTATCATCATTATCACGTTACCTCCCATACTGATCGGGCAGTTAATCTAGACTTAACAAATGGAAAACAATTGGTAAGGGGAAAAATGACCTAGTTAATCCTAGCTAAACCCAATCATGGTATTCCAATTCTTGTTAATTATTCTCATGATTACATAGTTATTCAGCTTTACTTTGGCCTTGCATCCATCTATTGGCTCTATTGGCTTTGTTTTGGGTGAACATCTAAATTTTTATTCCAAACCCCTTATATTTATTATAGAATTAGGCAAGAGGGACATTTAAAACCTCTTACTGTGGAAACTAATTTTGGTTACTCTTTACATAGTAGTAGTGGTAGTAGTAAAAGTAACATAAAAAGTCAATATTATTTCATTAGTAGCTGGGCAAAAAGTTACAAAGAGTAGTAAGTATTCCTTCTCATTTTAGGCTAATCAATCATTGTCTGTGTGTTTCATCATTACCACATATGGTTCGTCTAACCTTTTGTCTCCTCCACGTGTAGCGCTGCACACAAACCCTGCTCTGTCCTGTCTTCCCTTCCTTATGAATCTCCACTTGGCGGCGGGCAGTGAGGGTCCTTGGAGTTGTTAGGGGGCGGTGAATACGTGACGTCTTGCAGAGAACTAGAAGCTTAATTGTGGTTAGATTAGTTTGTGGGGTCTGCCCAGAGTTAATTGAGTAGAGGGTAAGGCTTCCTCCGTGTGTGGTGGACGGTGAGGCTCCACGAGGGTATAACCTTCACTTACCTCATGTGTGACGAAGGAAAAGTAATGTTTTATATATAACCGTTACTTTTTATAATTCAATGAAAACAAAAACTATTGAGGTGGTTCTTGACGGCTCTTTAACAATCCTTCCTTAAATTACCACTCAGAAAAACAGTAACTTAGATCGTGCGATATGAAATTTTGTCAAACTAAAAATAAAAGAAAATAAACAAAATAAAAAAGCAATTAATATTTTCTAGTTCTCAGGGAAATTTTATACAAAATATCAATAAAACATTCTTCGTATAATCATTCTTTCTATTCTACTTTTTTCTTTATTTTCCTGTTTCTCCTTCTCCATCTCATTTTCCTTTTTCTTGTTCATATTTGTCTTATTTATATATTTTTTATCATCATCTTGTTTTTCTTCTACTTTTTTCTCTTTGTTTTCCTCTCTATGTTATTGTTATTCTTATTATCTTCCTCAACCTCTTCCTTGTGCTTCTTGTTCTCACCATCATTGCTCATCTCCTTTTCCTTCCTCCCTTCCTCCTCCTTTTCTTACTGGAGTGATGGTTTCATGGAGGGAAGTACTGCCTCACCACAGATAAAAACTGTTGTGTAGTGTTATCATTGGTCAGCGTGTGATGGATGGGTGTCGCTCTACCTCGTTCATTGCAGGCTTTTAGCGGCACCGACTGTTCCCTTTTTATCACTAACGACAAATTATGTGCATGAATGGTATGTACGTATTTGTGTATTTCCGTTTTTCATATCCACTTTACTCTTTTTTTTATCTGGGTTTGCATATTTTACTGATGAAAATAATGTATGTGTTTGTTATTTTGCATTATATAGAAAATTAACGTGCGTTCATCCCTTCAGTCAGGCACTCACTCATTATTACGTCCTGCTATTCTGCATTCCCTCTCGCCTCATGTATTGGTTATTCTTGTAGCCTTATGACACACACACACACACACACACACACACACACACACACACACACACACACACACACACACACACACACACACACACACACACACACGCGCGCGCGCGCGCGCGCGCACGCACGCACGCACACACACACACACACACACACACACACACACACACACACACATACACACACACACACACACACACACACACACACCTTCCCTAACGCCACTTTCATCTTATCCTCACACCCTCATCCTCGTCCTCTACCCTTTCATAACACCTCACCGCCATCATCCTCATCACGCCCTCCTAAGACGCCTCTGAAGGAAGCTGGGCAGAAGTTATTTACGGGTGCGAGACTTCAAAGGGCGGAGGGTGTGTGTCTTGGCGGGGGAGGAGCTGCTGGGCCCGTGTGGCTCCGCGGATGTCCTGGGAGGAAATGATTTTTGCCTCTCTTTCATGATTTGGGTGTTTATATATATATATATATATATATATATATATATATATATATATATATATATATATATATATAATTTTTTTTTTTTACTCTGTATCTATCTATCTACTCCTATCTCTTTTTATTTCCCAACACTCAGTTTATTGTTTCTTTTTAGTCGTATGTTTAAGTTTCATATATCCTCTGGCCTCCAACACGACACATTTTCACTTTTATTCCAACATACCCACGCACATGACACCCACGAGCCGCGCACTCAAGGCTCACTCACACCACCCACCACACCAGCACAGGAAAAAATAATAAATAAAAATGTAACCTGCATGCATGCACACACAAATGGACACCGAAATAAATGCAAAAAGCAAAATAATGTTACAATAAAAAAATAACCCTGAGCTCACGACAGAGAACACACACACACACACACACACACACACACACACACACACACACACACACACACACACACACACACGCACACGCACACTGACCCTAAAACACCCACCATGATCGCTCGCTAATGGCCAAAATAATAGAGTTAATGAATCGACTTCACTGTTAATGGTTATGGTGTTGGTGGTGGTGGTGGTGGTGGTGTTAAGAGTATCCTGCATGTACACTCCATTCACTTCTAATGATGATGATAATGATAATGATGATGATGATGATGATTATACTAGTAATAATAATAATAATAATAATAATAATAATAATAATAATAATGATAATAATAATAATAGTAAGAACAAATTTATATTTTTTGTTCATGTTTTTCATTTTCTTGTTCAGGTTTTTATGTTATATATATATATATATATATATATATATTTTTTTTTTTTTCTCCTCCTTTTTTCTTTTCTCTTCCCTACTGTTGTTTTTCCTTTTTTACTGTAACTTTATTTCTCTCTTCTTATTTTTAACATTTTTTCTAGGTAGTACATTAACTCAGCAACCAATCATCATTTTACTAATACGAAGCAAAATACACGAATTACCTATTTTTACACCTTTTTTGCATTCATACACGTCAACAAAACATACATAACAATTCCAGTTTTTACGTCCTTTTCAACAATTATATATACTTGACAAACCACACACTTCCCCTTCCTTCCATGGCAGGGCTGAGGCTTCTACTTCTTATTCTTGCCTTCAACCCAACCCGTGTATTAACATTTTACTTCCATTTTGAACGAAGAAAATATACGTGATGTAATTCCTTTGTTAAATCGTTGGCTTATATTTTATCATTGCCACTGTCAGTAATTAGAAGACACACACACACACACACACACACACACACACACACACACACACACACACACACACACACACACACACACACACACACACGCACACAGTAGCGATTTACAGTGTCATGAAATGTAGTTAATATCCACATTGCCAAGATTAATGAGTTTGTCGTCAACAATTAACTTAAGTACTTGCATTCCTCTTGTCTCCTGGCACTGGTGGTCGGTAGTTTGGGGAAGACTAATGGTAATGGCACTGATGACAACACCAGAAAAATAAAGTTTGTACCGACAGAGCTGAACACGCACACCTTACACACACACACACACACACACACACACACACACACACACACACACACACACACACACACACACACACACACACACACACACACACACACACACACACACACACACACACACACACACACACACACACACACACACACATAGCTAACTCACTGTTCTATGATACACTTCATCAGACTTTATCACACAATATTACAGCAAATTGATTGAATATAAGTCCCCCACGAATACTAATAGCACAGTACACACCTATGGAATTCTGTTATCTCCTTTTTTCATCAATGACACTTTTGTTTTTTGTTTTTCACCATTTTCATATATAAAGACATGGTACTTTTTTTTTCCAAACACATATGATACATAGATTTGTACTCTTGACCAGTTAATTATGTTTTTTTTATTTTTATCTAATAGTATATTTTTGTAATCAGAATTTATGTAGTTACTTTAAGCTTTCCTCCACTGCTTATTTCAGGTTTATTTATATCAACTATTTATAAGGATAACCTGTACTTCATAGATTAAAAATAGTGTTAAGTCTAGATAGATATTTTTTTTTATATATGAGTTTTTTAGTGTTTTTGTTTTTTACCTCTACCACAAAAAAACATCTTCCTTCTGCTTCCAAAACGTGTATAAACAAAACCACATAAGACATAGCGTTGGTAGGGATGACTTGCAGTGGTGGTGCCCTTATACCCCTCACCTGGCACACATATGGCACACCTATGGGAAAGGATTAATCTGCTGAACCCATCAGTTAAATGGGCCAACAAAAGCTTTATCTATTTTATGGAGGTACGATCCATCTTTGTCCAGCTGTCTGTCAAAGTGTCCGTATGTCCTATCTGTCCAGGCTCACAACGCAATTAGTCTCTTTCTGTTACTGTTTTATTATATCGTTGATTTTAATTTTTTTTACGTCTATGTATGCTTTGTTGTGTCTGTTGCCTGAAGTGTTTTGATGTGTGTGTGTGTGTGTTAATTATGTGTTTCTTCTCCTCGTCTTCGTCATTTTTCTCCACCTTTTGTTTATGTTTTGGTTTCTGATTCTGTTTCCACTTGATTTCAGTCCTGTAGAAAGAGAGAAAAAGAAAAAAGAGGGAGAAGGAGAGAAAAGAAAAAGAAAAAAAGATATCTACAAAAGTTTTGCTTAATATTATATGTAATTTATTTTCCTTATTAATTTTCATGAACAGGAAATATTGTACAGCTGCAGGTAGAAATGTCAACAATAATATTAAATAACATTTACGTTGATGTTTATTTATCGAGTTAAAGATGATTAAATAATTTCGTTTTACTAGTAAAGGCACAAAAAATATATCTCACCGTAAAAATCGGATTTGTAAGCTCATGTTTTCCCGTATTTTTGTTGCGCATTAAAAAGTATAAGTAATTGGTGTATCTTCGCTCCATAACACTAATCCTCCTTTAATACCACATGCTATCGGGATTCTGTTACACTATACTTACCTAGACAAACTCTCTACAGTGTCCTGACTAATACTTTATATATTTTCTCTTTTTTCTTCACTAACTAAATTCCGATAGTAATTGTCATATATCTGTTTTTGTCATGATTCTAAAACGTTCAGTCTATGAGGATACATGTGTCCGTCTTTTATTTTCATAGTATACGTATTTTTCCTATTCATTACTGAGTCAAATAAAAAAAAGCTCATATTATTAAAGAGCAAAATAGAGCACGAGGACTTGAGATGAAACTGATAAACAGGTAAACATTATAAACACGAATAGAGAATCTGCTGGACGTTAACGAAACCTACAAACATTCTCGTATGTACGTATGCATGCATGTACGTACCTCTAGTGAGCAAGTGTTCCTGATGACGATTTCCACTAATGCACGCGTTAGATTTAACACTAACTCACACCCGTCTTAATTAAATGGCTGCACGCGACACCCAGAATAATCATGTCCATCTATCTAATGGTCTTACCCCTGAAGTTTATGTTTCTACCCAAGATTTCTTTAATGTTCAGTCGTCACTAGTCATTTCTCGTGTTGGAGGGAATTAGTAGATGCGTCTTATTTCACGGATTATTAGGTGTTCCCATCGCCTTTGACCTCCAACCCACCAATGTCCTGATAATGAAAAGACACATTTAAGCTTGTCCTATAAAGTAAGACATACCTTTCATATACACGCACCTCATAATATTATCTTCTCACCGGAACAGAAACAGATAGATAAGAAAACTTGCGCATCCGAAACAGAATAGCTTTTGCATCCTTTCGGCCTTTGATAATGTTGCATAATGGCGTGAGCGTGCTGAGATTCAACTCCGACGCCGCACATAAACCAGAGTAATGTGAGCTTTCATGCGAAGGGATTGCTAGTTTCCCTCACGGTACAAGATCGAGTGCAGGAGTTACGTGAAGAAGGCAGAGAGTGTGTGTGTGTATGTACGCTGTGCCTCCACCACCACCACCACCACACTTACTTACTTACTTGCTTACTACACACACGCCGAGGAGGTCATGAACGCGTGAGATGTCGATAATGCAGTGTTTGATTTGACATTGATGGTGTTTCGTGTTTTGTTTATGCACCAGTAAGTAATGAAAGTGTGTTAGATATTGCAGTTCATACAGTTTCTTTTCACATTTTTTCTTATATTTTTCGTAAAAGAATTATAAAATTAAATATATTCCTTCCCATTTTTTTTTAGTTTATTTTGTATGTAATGAATAACGTTTTTTGTGTTTTTGTTTTAAATTGATGTTTGTAATACCACGAATATTATTATTATATATTGTTGTTATTGTATTCATCATCAGTATCATTGTTACTATTGTCCTTCACCATCATCATTATAATCATCCCCAAAGCCACGTTGACTGCACTCTTCATAATTTGGGTGTCGGTGCAAATTAATGGAAAACCAGCATGTCAGTTGCAGACAAAGCATATCACCCTTTGGAATGCAACACACACACACACACACACACACACACACACACACACACACACACACACACACACACACACACACACACACACACACACACACACACACACACACACACACACACACACACACACACACACACACACACACACACACACACACACACACACACACACACACACACACACACACACACACACACACACACACACACACACACACACCTGCCTAGTATTACCGAATCCTGTCCAATCACGGCCTCCAATTTCAAGGCTCTGTGATCTTGTTTTGGGAGAAAAATAGAGATGGAAGTTCCCTAGAACAACTCTTATACTCCACTATCATCGAATGTAGTTATACTATGTAGTTAAGCCGGAGTATATTGTGCTGGAGTGGCTCTTTATATTATTAAATGGCAGTTACTTTAATTCGGTTTGATATCCAGTTCTCTGTCAGTTCTCCTTGACTTTAACCTTGGCTGTGTATCGGAAATCTAAGATGGCTATACATGTGCTTTAGTGGCTTTCAATAATGATTACGTCTGCTGCTGTATAGGGTCAAAAAGTTTACATGTGAATACCATTAAAATAAATTGATAAGGAATTTTACCTGGGAAGACACCGGGAAGAAATGTCACACCTTGTAATACAGTCATCAAGTAATGAATATTCTGAGGTATTGTATTACGTATAAACCTTTAAAAAGGGTATTCAATTTTCACAGACATGCATCTTTCTGTGGGATTAATGACATTTTTTATGCTTGCTTTCATAGTGCTTATCATACATGTTTTGCCAGCTAGACGCTAAAAGGTCCTTGTCATTATTAAATTCCTGCCAAATGGGAAGAGCACGAACGTGAGGCGTCTAGTGGCGTGTATGTACGTGCGTGTATTCAATTAAGGAGAAAAAACACACACCTCTTAGAGACGTGCATGCAGCTGCTCTTGTTTTGTGCTCTTGTTCTACACTAATTACTTTACCAAGGTATTCAAAGTCGATGGTCTAGTTTCACCTTTCCTACCTAGACACCTAAAATAATTCATTTGGGTTTAAATACTTCATTTTTTTTCTTTAACACAACGCAGACTATACTTTGAAACACCATATCAGTTTTAGTTTTTATTGAAGTTTTTATGTTGAAGTAGAATATTTATTTTCCTTACGATAATGTGTTTTTATGTTAAATTCGCTTGAAATAAGTTTGTTTATTTATTTAATTTGTTTTTTATTGACCTCATCGTCATGGACAGGTAGTGCACAGGTGGTCATGGGACTGTAATGATATACTTATGGATTCAAGGGTGATTATGATTTATGTTGGTTTTCAATGTTATATTCATACATCGAAGC
>JAXIVD010000722.1:72741-125118 GCA_036785275.1 Cancer borealis | reverse complement strand
GTTGAGTTACCCCTCTTTGCCAGAGGGCAAAGCACTTGGAAATACAGTTTTCTTTGTTAAGTTGAGGGGGTAACTTAACTATTTTACTATATAATTTCTATGAATAGGCTTCATTCTCGTAAGTATTATTATTATTATCATTACTATAATTATTAACAATCAGTAATTTTTGCATTTTGTTAGAAAATTGCAAAAATATGGAAAAACTAGAAAAAAAAAAATTTACGGCTCTCAAAAATATCTCAAACGGCTCTCGAGAAACATCCGGCTCTTCTCGTTCATCTGGAAGAGCCGGCTCTATGAACCGACTCGTTCACAAAGCGCTCATCACTAGTACACAGCGCACCCTGGCTCGGTGACCCGCGCCATGGTCATGAGGGCGTGTTGCCGTAGCTCCTCGGTGGGGTACTGGGACTTGCTGGCAGGTAGAGGAGTAACGGTGAAGTCTGCTGCGGGGGCCTCCCATGGGGTGGGACGCGGTAGGTGGGGCCAGGGAGGTCTGGCTGCGGTTCGGGTCCGTTATTCGTGCGGGCAAGATGATGTAAACTTTTTTTTTTTTTTTTAAAGGTTTATTATGCAATAATGTACACTTATACATGGCACATATATACAAATGTACATGTTACACAAAGCGGGGAGCCCGCCGGTGTAGTAGTGAGTCAAGACACGGCGGTGTGTCCCGCGCGTGGCTTGTCTGTTACTGGTGGGTGGTGGCGGTCCTCACCACCCGTCGCCCGGCTGGGCGCGGGCGGCGATCAGCGCCGGGGGGGGTGCTGTTCGCAGCACCTTCAGCAGCACATTTGTTGGTGTACGGCGGACCAACTGGGCCTGGCCTGGAAGACGGCTTGCAGTACCTGGTGTTTCTTGGGGCGGAGGCCCCGCACATTCCACTGCAGCACCCTCAGCGTGGGCGCCGGCGCGTGGGCTGGGTGGGCGGTGCTTTCACTCCGCACCTCCATCTTGGTTGTGGGCGTGCGGTGTGTGGAGAGGGTGTTGGGTGGGCTCCCTCGTCGTTGAAGGTGATGATGGGGGCTGGAGGGCGCCCCCTGAGACGTCGGTGAGCATCTCTTCGTGGAGGAGTGCTTCGAGGTCCTGCTCGGTGATGGCTGCGGTGCCCTGCCGGCGGTCAAGCAGCCTCTTTACCAGTCGCACCACACACACGAGGATGACGTCTACAATGGCGTTGCCCTCTTCATTCAGTCCCTCACCGTGGCCAGAGGGTCGAGACTCTGTCGGTGGTTGGGCATTGGGCAGCGCCGTGGGCTGCTCCTCGACGAGGCGGGCGTGGTGGGCGCGGTCCCTGCGTCCCCCCCTCCTCTGTGGCTGGGGGACCAAGGAGGTGGGAGGCTGGGTGGAGGTGTGGGCGGAGTTAACGGTGGTGCGGCTGCTGGTCGCTGCCTGCCCCTCCCGCTGCCCTCCCTCTACCTGTCCTGAGCCGGGCCGTTGAGGGGTGAGGGGCGTGTGGGAGGCCGGCCTGTCTGGTGGCGTGGGAACAAAGCGTCGTCTGCCTTGTTGCTGGGGGGGTTCCCTCTGCTGCTGCTGCTGTGGTAGTCCGCTCGCTGCCTGCCACTCCCCCTCCCCTGGTCCGCCCTGACGTGTGCCGGGCCGACCAGGGGTGGGGGGTGGGTGGGTGACCCAATCTGACCTGGCTGGTGGTGGCGCGGGAACAAGGTGGCGGTTTCTCTGTTGCTGGGGGTGGCCATGTGGTTCCCTCTGCTGCTGCTGCTGCTGCTGCTGGTGTCCCTGTGGCATCCTCCTCATGCGTTCGGGGCACTTCACGTTCCACGCGTGGTGCCCCTTGGTGAAGTTAGGGCACCGTGCCGTGGTGACCTCGCTGGCCTTGTGGCGATCGATGCACTGCTCCGTGGGGTGCGCTTGGCTGCATACGCCACACCTGACGGGGTGTTGGCACGTGGCCTGGAGGTGCCCGAAGCGCTGGCACTTGTAGCACCTCACAGGCTCACCCTGGTAGGGGCGCAGGGCATAGCGGCCCCAGCTGCCCAGGTCCAGCTTGGGGGGCGGCGGCCCCTCGTACACCAACAAGATCTGCCTCGTGGGGACCTTGTCTCTGTGCGCCCGAAGCCGTGTTGCCGAGAGCACGTGGGGGTGGGCCTCGACAGCCTGGAGGGGGAAGGTGATGGGGTAGCGCTCCAGCACCACCTTGTGCCTCCTCACGCTGGGGTCGAGCAGGATCACACGGTCCCCTTCCTCGGCGAGGCGGCGCAGCAGGGCCTCCGACCAGTCGTCCTTCGGGGTGAGGACGTATTCGCTGGTGAGCGTGGGGCGTACGTTTATACGCAGGACAGGGTGCGCGCTCTCCAGCTCCGTCACAGTCTGGTATGCACTAGTGGTGTCGTGCTGGTGCACAAGCTTGAACTTGGGCCGGGGGCCTCGTCGGGAATTCGAGACCGTTTCCCAGCCTCCCTCGTCCTCCTGCTGGGCCTCGGTCTGGGGGCTCTCGTCGATAACGAGGCGACCGCTATCATCGCTGGGGGCCTCCTCTGCGTGGGAGAACTCCGGCTCCAAGCTGCGGGCGGTCCTCTTCGGCGTGGAGGTCTCCGCCGGTGATGCTGAAAGTGAGCGGTTCAGCGTCCGCTTAACCCTTGGGGTGGCTACGGGCCCCAGCCCTTGCACTGCACTGGTCACTGAGGTCATGGTGGCGTTGCAAGGCACACACTATCACTGTTACTGAGGGCATGGAAGCGAGGGGCACGTGTCACTAAGCGCGTCGGACATGCGAGTTCACAACAAAATCGTGGGGTGGTGGTGGTGGAGTGAGAGCGTCGTGAGAGCTTACAGCCAACACGTCCTCCCTCTCTCGCGACCCGCGCGCAACTCGTGATGTAAACTTGTTTGTTTGTTTGTTTAGGTTTATTGTACAAGTACAAAATCACATACATAAGGTCAATATATATAAAATTTGCACAGTACAATGCGGGCGTCGGCCCGCCAGTGAGGGAGTGCCTGTCCCGCTCCAAGAGGGACACGTGGTGGTGTGGCGGGGTGGGGCAGCAGTGGTCAGCGGGGAGGAGGTGCTGCTCTGAGCACCTCCAACAACAGGTCTGGGGGGGTGTGACGGACCAGGAGGGCAGCCTTCACCTCGCGCCCGCTCAAGAGGCCGCCGGCGGCAGGTTGAGCGGCTGCAGCTGGCACCGGTCCTAGGCGGGCGGTGGCGGGGCAGGACAGGAGGTAGTGCACCAACGGAAGACGGCTGTGCCTTCCGCAGTGGGCACACTCCTGTCCCTCAAAGTCCTCGCCCAGCTGTTCCCGGGTGCAGTACCCGATCCTGACGCGCTGTAGCAGCACGCCGTCCTCTCTGGGCTGTTGTCGGGCGGCATCGAGGGGGAGGTAGTCCGTGGCGGCGGTGTACCAGGCCGCCTGCCTCTTGCTGGCCTCCAGCTCCTGGTGCCTCTGATGGGTGTGTTGGGCCGCGGTTCGCCTCGCCCGCGCCTTCACCTGCTGCCGGCTGGGCGGCACGTGCCTGGTGATGGTGGGGCCTGCGGCGGCTCGTTTGGCGGCCTCGTCCGCAGCCTCGTTGCCCCGAATCCCCACGTGGCTGGGAATCCAGTGCAGCCTGGCCCGCCTCCCCTGCGCGATCAGACTCTGCAGGCTGCCCAGTATGGAGGTGACGAGCCGCACGTTGTCGCTGTGGTGTGGCTGCTGCAGGACCTCCAGCGCGGCCAGGGAGTCTGTGTAGATGAACACCGTCGCCTCTGGTCGACGGTTGGCGTGCTCGAGGGCGTGGAGGATGGCCACCAACTCGGTCTGGAGGGAAGAACAGTGGTCCGACGTCCTCCACGATAACTGCGTGCCCCCGGTGACGGCCGCGGCGCCCGACGTACCGTGCTCAGGATCCACAGAGCCGTCGGTGAAGTAAACAGCACCGCCCGGCTCCGTGATCTCCTCCATGGCCATGAGAGCGCACTGCTGCATCTCCTGGGGGATGCAAAGGGCCTTGCTGGCTGGAAGGGGTGTAGCGGTGAATTCCGCGACGGGTGGCTCCCACGGGGGCGGGGCGCGGAAGGTGGGGGCGGGGACATCGGCCTCCTGCCACTGCCAGGGCCAACTTTCCACGCAGCCGAGGACGCTAGCGGCCCGTGAGGTGTTGGCGAGCCATGGATTACCACGGAGGCACTCGTTGTCCTGTGCCACGGCCATCCGGAGCCTCCGCTGCACGAGGCCCTCCACGTCGCGGTGAAGGATCCGGGTCACATGGCAGGTCGCGATGTAGTCCACCCTGGTGGCGAGGGGCACCAGTTTGGCCTCACTCTGCATCACGCAGGCGCTGCACCACCTTGGCGCCCCCAGCATGGTCCTCATCGCGCTGTTCTGCACTACCTCCAGCCGTGCCTGCTGGCTGGGGGAGAGCGAGGTGAGGACGGGTGCGCTGTAGTCTACCAAGGAGCGCACCGCCTGCACGTAGTACAAGCGCAGGACGTCGTAGGTGGCCCCCGCGCCAGGCCGCGTCATGGCCCTCATGACATTCAGCCTGGCCTGCGTCCTTTCCCTCAGGTATGTGAGCTGCGACGCGAAGGACAGTCGTGAGTCCAGCCACACCCCGAGGTACTGGTAGCAGCCAGTCCAGGCCAGTCCGATGCCCTGGACGCTCAGCCGGTCGGCCGGGGTGGCTGCTCTGATGGCCATGGCTCGAGACTTATCAGATGAGATTTTGAGGCCCAGCTCCTCGCACTTGGCCGTGATGAGGTCCAGCGCCCGCTGAGCCCCGCTGAGGTGGTTGCCCCGCCCGGTAACTACGAGAGCGAGGTCGTCCGCGTAGCTGAGCAACACGGTGCCCTCCTGGAAGGGGAGGTCAACCAGCTGCTCCATCAGCAGGTTGAAAAGGAACGGGCTGAGGATGCCGCCCTGGGGCGTCCCGTTCTCGAGCTCGCGGAAGCTGGACTTGTGGCCCTGGAATTTAACCCGGGCGCGGCGGTGCTGGAGGTAGTCACGGAGCCAGGCTAGCAGTCTTCCTCGAACCCCCTTCCCCGCGAGGGCGGCGAGGATGGCGTGGGGGCTGGCCAGCTCGAACGCTTTCTCTAGGTCGAGGAAGACTGCGACTGTGGGGCGGTGGTTGACCCGCGTCAGGAGGGTGATGATGCTGTCCGCCGTGCTTAAACCGC
Source organism: Cancer borealis (assembly GCA_036785275.1). Lineage (NCBI taxonomy): Eukaryota > Metazoa > Arthropoda > Malacostraca > Decapoda > Cancridae > Cancer > Cancer borealis. The sequence continues at coordinate 119,998 of JAXIVD010000722.1, read as the reverse complement.
GGGTGAAGCCAAACACGTGGGGGTGGAGGGCACCCACGCGCCACTGCAGGCGGGACAACACCATCCTCTCGGCGGTTTTGGCAGCGCAGCTGGTGAGGGAGATGGGCCTCAGCTTGGCGGGTTCCCGGGGCTTGGGGATTGGTTGGATGTCCGCCTCTTTCCACGCGGGAGGCAGGCGGCCCGCCAGCCAGGACTCATTTAGCAGGGACAGCAGCGCGGCGTCCCCGGCTGGCCCAACATGAGCCAGCATCGAGTACGTCACTCCGTCTGCCCCCGGGGCCGTGTCGCGTCCTTTCCTCCGTATCCTGGCCAGTTCCTGGTGGGTGAAAGGCACGTCAGCGGCGTCAGGTCCCTCGCAGGCGTCCCTCACCGCCTCGTCGCGGAGTGGCCGCAGCTGCTGCTGGAGGTGGCGCGTGCGGGGAGGGAGCTGGGTGCTGGAGCCTCGCTCGGTGAAGGTGTCCACGATCCTCTCCGCCTCCTGCTCCGGGTGTGGGTGGGCTGCAGGGCGGGGAGGGGCGGCACCCGTGGCGGTACGCACACTCCTCCACAGCTGGCCTAGGGAGGTGTGCTGGCTGAAGGTGGCGCACCACTGCAGCCACTTTGCCTCCTTGGCTCGCTGAGACACCACCCGAGCGCGGTTCACAACCTCCTGCAGCAGCCTCAGGGTGGTGGGGTTTGGCTGCTTCCTGTACAGCTTGCGGTGGATGTTGACGCGATGGTTGTGTTCTCTCACCTCCTCGCAGTAGAACCACCAGCGGCGCCACCGCCAGGGTGGTGAGGGTGGCGTAGTGATCACTGGTGAGGGTGGGATGCACCTGCCAAGTAGCGCCAGGTGTCAGGTCACCTGACGCGAAGGTGAGGTCTAGCCGTCCTCCCCGGGTGTGGGTGGATGTATATACAAATATTTACAAAATAAATTACATAAATCATGTTTCATGCAATTTTTATAATGTAAATCAAATACCAAAAAAATAACGTGTATATCATCTTTTTTTGTTAAAAGCAAAACAAAAAATATATGTAATGCATATTGTCAGTTATTATTTTCTATTTTAGTTATCTATCAATCTTTCAAAGAAAACACCTACTTGTTGAAGGGTAACTATCTTCTCTTCCCACCTGATGCAGCATATATTTACACATCTTACAATACAATTAAATAAGATATAACTTATAATATACAATAATTTACGTAGATATAAAGTTACCAAGACTCACTCCTCAACAAACTGTACCTTAAACCAGCGGCAGAGAAATTTACCCTACAAAGATAGGTTGCAACGTCTTAATCTCCACTCCTTAAAGAGAAGGAGGGCAAGAGGGGATATGATTGAGGTTTTTAAATGGGTAACGGGAATTAATAAGCGAAACATTGATCAGGTTTTAGAAATTAGTAGTCAGAATAGGACACGTGGAAATGGGTACAAGCTAGAAAAACTTAGATTCAGGACAGACCTAAGTAGATATTGGTTCACTGACAGTGTGGTGAACGATTGAAATAGGCTGGATAGACACGTAGTAAGTGCTGAGTCAATAGGTAGCTTTAAAAATGATTGAATCAGAATATGGATAGGGATGACAGGTGGGATGGCTAAATATTGGATTATTCCAATGGTGGAAGACAATTAAGGAAATGCCTCGTGTAGGTCATCAACTGGCCTCTTGCAGTCTCCTCAATTCCTTATATTCTTATGTTCTTATGTTCCTTTCAAAGTGGGATCCGCGTACCCCTAGGGGTCTGTGGCACTTTGATAGGGGGTCTGCGAAATCTGGAGCGAAATTTGTGGTATATGCAGCCGGTTTTCGTGAGAGCCATCTAGCAACACTGGTTGAATGTCATTGTGTCAACCACCGGCAGTGTATATTTAACGGCCTTCAGGAACGTATGCATTGTTACGAACATGGATATTTCGCGGGGGTATTTGGTGGGCTTTTACACGGGAAGAAGGGATGCGTGGGGTGTTTTGCTGAGATTCTGGAGAGAGCGTGGGAGAGGCCAGCTGGGTGAGGAGGACATTGGTGTTGACGTCGGTAAAAGCACTTATTTGGCCCTTTGCAGCCTCCACACTGGGGCCAAAGCCCCAGGTCTTTGCTACTTCCTGGATCCCTGTTTTAAGGGAGAGGAGAGCCAGCAGGAGGAAGAGAGACGACGAGAGAGAAGAGCAGACTGCTCTGTGTTGAGGCTGAGACGTGCTGTTCTGCTGTTGTGTTGAGGCTGTGTTGAGCCTGTACTGTGCTGTGTTGAGGCTGTGTTGAGCCTGTACTGTGCTGTATTGAGTCTGTGCTGAGACCGTGTTGTGTTCTGTGCCTCTGGGAGTGTGCCCTAAAGTGTGTAAATTGTATAACCTTGCCAGTGTTTTGTTTAGCAAAGGAAAGAAAATGTCAACAAGTGTTCCTTGTCACCTACCTAGCCGCCAGTGTTTTGGGGTAACAATCGCTAAGCTACGCTCGCCACAGTGGTTCTGAGCCCGGAAAAGTAAGTGAAAGGTGTCAGTAAGTGAACAGTCATTACGACCCCTTCCCGCTCCAGTCACTTAGCAATGCCGTGCTCAGCGTGCTGACGAGAGGAGACAGGAGTGAGAGTAAAGTGAAAGAGGGGGTTCGTAACAGTATCATGAATCATAGAGTAAAAAAAAAACTTAGTTATCAGATAAGGATAGGTTATTATAAGTACTGTTACAGGGTTCCATACTATTAAATCTTTTTTGCCAAGCCTAGGAGCGGAAGGTCTTGAATGGGATCTCTGACATGTTCCCACAACTCACGAAGTTTTCGGACACAAACAACTATCAGTCGAGTTGGTAAGAAGTCACATCAGCTGTCATCTTACCGCACTGAATGAACATTTCAATTCATACTTCACTGATGTTGACACAGCTGCCTGGACTGGGTTCGGGATCCTTTTGTTGCCTATTCATCAGCACGTGGTCTCAGTGCAAAGGCAGAGGAAGAACTATTGAAGCTGTCATGCGATGGGACCCAGAGGATCCGATTCTGACAAAGTTTAAATATAGACTTTTGGCCTTCTGTTAAAGAGGAGTATCCTTTGCTGCAGCTTCAAAGGTTTTGCTTCCTTTTCCAACTACTTATTTTTGCGAGGCATCTTTCTCAGTTCTGACTGCAATGAAAACCAAGTACAGAGCTCGGATGCATGTGGATAATGACCTAAGGTCCCTTTCATACGAGCGGCGTTTGCCACCGCTGCGTAGCTTTCAATTGACTCCTATGGGAGCGTTCACACGGCACTTTTGCCGCCGCGCCATCCGCGCTCTACCTTCCGCGGAGACAGACTACACACCAGTGGAGGGCGAGGCCTTAGCCGTCACCTGGTGCCTCCGTAAAGCTCACCTCTCTCCTGCATTCCCCGCCACACCTACAAGACTACAGCGAATGCCTGCTGGGGCTTTCCTGTTGTGCTCAGACGACGGGTAGCAGCGAACCTCCAAGCAGGCCATCAAGATCTCGATGGGATGTTAGGGAGGGCAAGGCAGGCTGTATATTGACCTGGCATGGAGGACGACCTGCAGCACCACAGAAACGCCTCCGCTGTCTGCAATGCTAACTCACCGTCGCAAGCAGCTGAACCCCTCTTTCCGAACCTCACCACCCCCCAATACCCGTTTCAACACACGGTGCCAGACTTAGTCCAGCTTGAAGGGCAAATGTACTTGGCTTATGCCGATAGGCTTACTGGGTGGCTGGAGTTAGCATATTTCCCCAGTGGGGTCACATCGAGCAGGCTGTCGTCATTATTTCCCCAGTACTTTCAGCAATGGGATGCACCAATCGGTCTCTACAGACGGCGGGACAAACCTAAAGCTCCTTTCACACGTCGCGAACGTGGCCCGCGCGCGGGCGAAATGCAGCGCGGGCACTCCTTGGCTAGTTTGTGGGCCTGCCTCCGCAAATGTTGCTAAAGGCTACAGTGTTCAATGTGTGTCTTCACACGTCGTGGGCGCTACCCGCGACCCGCATATTTTTCCATAGGTTCAATGCGTGTTTTAACACGTCGCAGGCAGCTCCAGAGCGGCCAGAACGTGCCAAATTTGGCATTTGTTGCCATAAATTTCATGTATCTAAACAAAAAAGCCATTTTTCTTGGCACAAGTAATTTACTTCCATGCAAATGTTACAGTTTGTCGGTGATATAGTTTTTGCTTCAACTATTTGTAAGATTAAACGAGTACTTACCAAGTATGAAGTTTGATCGTAATTTCACGAACATTTAACGACGTCACAGTGGTGCACAATGAGACGCTCTACTACCATTCCACCATCAGTCCGTTTAGAGAGTAGGTTTTAGGAAGCAGCCACCAACTATCGCTGAGAGCCCATGCCCCAAAGTAAGCTCCGTGAATAGATAGGGCAGGGAGGGAGAGCATTGTGCACCACTGTGACGTCGTTAAATGTTCGTGAAATTACGATCAAACTTCATACTTGGTAAGTACTCGTTTAATCTTACAATTTCACGTCACAATATTTAACTGACGTCACAGCGGTACCCAATGAGAGCTTTAGAGAGGTTCCTAAAACCTACCAAATCACACAAATTTCAGAAAAAGGGTCAGTATGGAGCCGTGAAAAAGAAAATCCATAGGAACAAAGTAAAGCACAACACTGTAATTCAGAAGATAGAAAATATTAACAATTATCAAAAAAAAAATAGTGAAACACAGTCCCACAGGAACATGGAAAGAAAAATCACCCATCACCAATACCAAAAATGGGGTCAAAGAACCGTCACATTAAACCCTGAGCAGAGGAAAAGGCCAAACATTATATGACAAAATTGCCTTCGCAAATTGTCCATGCTGAGCGATGGGCTTCTGGTAGTGTTGCGTAAAGGTCGACTCCCTGGCCCAACCAATGGTGGAGACACTCGTGGATAACGGCAAAACCAGGGCCGCCTTGCTGGACGAAGCAGATCTAGTCGAATGGGGAGAAAATATAGTAAGATCAATGCCAACAGCCCCCATCACATCTCTCACCCAACGACGCAAAGTATCACGAGAGGCCAACCGTACTGGAGGTCGTGTCGTCAAGAAAAACCCTGTAAGCGCTCCTCGGAAGGTCGTTGTCCTATCAAGATAATGCTCAATGGTGTGCACAACGCATAAGCAGTTGTCATGCGGGTAAGCCTCAAAGACCACCCTTGACAGAAGGACCCCAGGACGGGAAGTTTTCACCAGATCGCCAATTCCAAAAACAACCCGAGTCTCAGAGACAAACAAATTTCTTGTGTCCAGCAAATGCAAGGTCTGGCTACGTTGGCCAGTCAACAAGAACATAAAAACGACCAATTTTATGGATAACTGAGTAAAGGACAAATTCTCTGTGGGACCCAGACTGCAGATATTAATCCAGAACTAGCTGAGGATCCCAAGTCATGAAAGGGAAAACTAAAGGATGTTGTCCCGCAGGACGTCCATCAAAAGTAGCAACTGCAGAGATGCCAGACCGGATAGTGTTCATAGAGCTGTACCCACGGCCTGTCCCCCGTTTAAATTCTGACAAAAGATAGTCCAGAAGGACATACACAGGTGGTAGAAACGGATCCACTTCCCTGCCGAGGCAAAATGACAGCCAATTGTTGATACGCGGCCCATATTGAGCCTTAGTGCTAGATCTCCAGGACCGAAGGATAAACTGGGCAACCTCTGTCGAAAGGCCTCGACGTGTGAACGCTGCCCGGAGAGCAAAATCGCTGTTAAGACCAACCCCCGAGCCCGAGGGTGTGCAAGAGTTAGCTGTTGCGGAAAAAGCAGAGGACAGCGTGGAAGCAAGACTGGATCGGCTGCCAATATTTGAAGGGCCGCCGGAAACTACACCTGAGTTGGCCACAGTGGGAAAATCATCAGCGCCGTCGCCCCGTAGTCCTGCAGTTTCCGGAGAGCCCTGGATATCACACTGAAAGGTGGAAAGCATATAAACTCTTCCCACCCCAATCCAAGGTAAAGGCATTAATGCACATATCAGATGGGTCTGGCCTCCAAGAAACATAGTCAGGTAACTGAGCATTTATCTGTGTAGCAAAAAGATTGATATCAGGAGTATAAAAACGCTGACAAACCATCCTGAAAATATACGGCTATAACATCCTCTCACCATCCATCCTATTGACTCTAGACTCTGTGTCTGCTGTCACATTGTATAAACCCTGTACATGCTGTGCCAACAAAATAATATCCCTAGAAGCAGCCCACTCAAAAAACTGTTCTGTAAAAGCATGAAGTGTAGGTCGTGTGCTACCACAACGATCAATCCATGCAACCGCAGTGGTGTTGTCAGAGCGAAGCCTAATATGAGCCATTCTTATCCCGACAAAGTGACTGCAAGCCCAACAGAATGGCCCTTAACTCCAAAGAGTTTAAATGATCCAGCTCCTTGTGGGCCCAGTGACCTCCAGTTGTAAAGTCCCCCATCGAAGCACCCCAGCCAGTCAGGCAGGCATCTGTAAACAGCTAACATGTTGGAGAAGAAGAGCGAGCATCTCAAACAACGTAGGAATTATAATTGCCATAGGACCGAGAGAGATCCCTGATACGAATAATCTCCAGGTACCTGTAACAGAGAGGAGCTAACTCTACAGCAGGCTCAGAAGCCACCGCTAAACCAATAAAAGAGGACAAGTCTTGTAAGGTGATATCTCTGTTGAGGAGGAGCAAACCTTTTTCCCTGATGTGCTCCCTCCTACAGGAGGGCAAAGTCAAGGAAACAGAGTCAAGAACCATGTTAAGCAATGTAACCTTCTGGGTAGGCTCCAGGACCGACTTCCGCACATTGATGGTGAGATCCAGAGAATGAAAGAAGTGCAAGGCATAGCTCACCTGGGCCCGCGAGGCCTCTACCAATGAAGCAATAAAAAGACAGTCATCTAGATAACAAGCCACAGCCATTCCAAGGGACCGAAGGTGGGAGAGGACAGGTTTCAGTAACTTTGTAAAGGTGCGAGGAGCAGAAGTTAACCCCTGAGGGAGACAAGTAAATTTAAAAGCGCAGCCCTTCCACCAAAACTGAAGCCACTTCCTATCCTCAGGCCTAACATAAACTGAATAATAGGCGTCCTTGAAATCAACTGTAACAAAAAAACAGTTAGGGAGGAATAAAGGAATCACATCCTTCAGAGTGTCCATCTTAAAAAAAAAAAAAAAGAATATAAGGCACATTAACATTAAGGTCCATCAAGTTTAGAATAACCCTCGCCAGCCTGAACCAGCTTTATGATGGGAAACAAAACCGTGATCTTCAGGTAAACAAAGCTCCACTATTGACTGTTTGAGGAACTGATATAAGGCATCGTTCAGGGTCTGATCATCCGCCCGAGACAGGGCGAGAGGACGTGGAGGCACAGTCTGAAGAGGTATGGACACAAATTCTAGAAATTTTCCCTTCACCACATCATGAATCCAAGGATCCTGCATGAGACCCCCACAGTAGGTTAGCAGAGAAAATCTTACACCCTCTAAAGTTATCAGGTGTATTAACTAAAGGATGAAACCCGGAACTCACTGGAGAGGTTACTGCAGCTTCGGCCCATGCATTCCCCTCTCCTGGGGAGGCTACTGGCCTAAAAAAAGGCCGGGACTGGAAGTAGCACTTGCCAAGGTACTAATATGGCAAGAAAGCAGCAGTTGCTTCCATTCCTAGGTCAGGTCAGTTTGGGAATCACTTTTGAGTGTATCTAACACATCACTTTCCCTCACTAGCACAAGTTACTTAGGTGTTATTACAGTGTTACACCCGTCTCATTATGAAGGTCACCTAGGCGTTAAAGGGTGTGTTTTGCACATATAACACACTCATCTATTGCTTTCCTGTCACAATGACTTCGTTCATCAGATGTAAATTGTTACTTACTTGTTACTTGTTGTCGTTATTTAACAGGTCCCACTCAGCCAATGGCGCTCTGCAGGACCGTTCACATATGATTTTATCAAAGAGCATATGAATCACGAACAGTCATGTCATCAAGGTTGTAGCACTCAGAGAATAAGTATCTCTTTATTGTGTTAACAACTGACCACGGAGGCCGACCTAACCCTCACCGTTAGGTTAAATTTTTATAGGTTAGGTTAAGTTAGATAAAAAGTGAAGTTAGAAAGTCTGAATCAAGCAACACATTTACTATTATTTTCATGTTTATATTTGTTATTTGTATAACGTTCAAGTTTTAGTCATTGTGCAGGATGGTAGAGCACATCTCAGTGACAGGCTAAGTGACAGCAAAGATGGTCTGGATGGAAGCATGGCACACCTCAAAGTTGCAGAGTGCCATCGTAATGGTGCAGCAGTGTCACCGTAATAGTGCAGCAGTAATGGACACAGATATACAAGTTACTAACACCCTCTCCAGGCACGGGAGAGCGCTCAGCTGACGTGAAGGCGGAGGAGCGCAAACTGGAGGAGGGAGTGTGGAAATATCTACCAAAGACCGACTCCTCTTAGCAGACTTATCTCAGTCGTCCTTCTCCAAGCTCCCACGCTTCTTGCTACTCGAGAACGTAGAAGAGGGACGCTTCACGCCTGGGTGGCGACATTAAACTGCGTAATCAGAGAGACAGAGAGGGTCAGATAAACACCATATGTTGTCTCCTAAGGCGGTAGGAACCAATTCACAGCTCCAAACTGCATAGTAAATAATACATATGGCAGTAAATTCATCCGTAGATCCAGATATATTTCACCCACAGTCAACTTAGGACTGTATAGGAGAAAGCTTCCCAGGCAAACTTCAACCAGGGAGAAGCAAAGTCAGATAAACACCATATGTAGTCTCCTAGGGCGGTAGGAACCAACCCACAGCTCCAAACTGCATAGTAAATAATACATATGACAGTAAATGTATCCGTAGATCCAGATATATTTCACCCACAGTCAACTTAGGACTGTATAGGAGAAAGCTTCCCAGGCAAACTACAACCAGGGAGAAGCGAAGCAGCTGACGTTTGTTGACTCGACTGTGGGGAGGTAGAACGTAAACTGATGGTGGAATGGTAGTAAAGCGTCTCATTGGGTACTGCTGTGACGTCAGTTAAATATTGTGACATGAAATTCTTATTACATATAACTTCTCGATATTCCATTATGGGAAAATTAAATTCTTAATATATTGGAATTACCTTGTTTTTTTAGTGTGTGTGTGTGTGTGTGTGTGTGTGTGTGTGTGTGTGTGTGTGTGTGTGTGTGTGTGTGTGTGTGTGTGTGTATATGTGTGTGTGTGTGTGTGTGTGTGTGTGTGTGTGTGTGTGTGTGTGTGTGTGTGTGTGTGTGTGTGCGTGTGCGTGTGCGTGTGCGTATGTGTGTGTGTGTGTGTGTGTGTGTGTGTGTGTGTGTGTGTGTGTGTGTGTGTGTGTGTGTGTGTGTGTGTGTGTGTGTACAAACTGGCGAGAAGCGCGGAAGCGAACCTTTTTCACCCGCCCTGTGTGAAAGGCTACGCGAAGGCGGGCGTGTCGAGCATATTTGGAGAGGCGGGCGATCGCCCTCGCTGTGTGAAAGGGCCTAACAAGTGAAGCCCCTTTCACACGGCGCGGGCGATCGCCCTCCTCCGCAAATAAGCTCGACACTCCCGCCTCCGCGCATCCTTTCACAAAGCGCGGGTGAAAAAGGCCCGCCTCCACACTTCTCGCCAGTTTGTAAGGCTCTTTTCACACAGCGTGGGCGATGTCCGCCTCCGGAAGCGGAGGCGGGCACTCGGCACCCAGGTGTGTGTTCAGGACCAGTCAACCAGAGTGTGGGACAAGTGTGGTGTGATTACACAAGCTCGCCCATATCGTCAATACACGGTCAAGTTGGAAGGCAACGGACGCCTCGGTTTGCGCAATCGCGGGCACCTGCGTACTGTGAAAGGCACGTCACTCGCAGAACCCCTCACGCCTGCACCAGAGGTGGCGAGCCGTCCGCGAAGAGACTGTACTCTGTAGGCCTCCAGGGTGGTTGGCAGATTACGTGAACACACACACCCTATTATCTGTATTCATTAGTATGCGGGTGTGTGCTTGTGGGTGTGTGCGTGTGTGGGTGTGTGCACTTGAGGGTTGATTGATTGTAATTCTTTTTTTTCCCTTATGAAATGGTTTGCTGTGAGGTCAGTTTGTTATTGTATTGAGGGGTTTTTTATGTTTCTCAGTGTTATCAGATATTACATTGTCCGCGTGCATACGGAATATATCTTTGGGGGGAGATGTAGGATGTGTTGGGCAGTGCCGGAGCAGCTAGCGACACCCAGGCTGTAAGCCTGTCACCAGTTGACGGTCTTTCTCAATAAAAATAACATATGCTCCCAGAGTATCACTCACGTATCATATATATATATATATATATATATATATATATATATATATATATATATATATATATATATATATATATATATATATATATATTTGGAAGACGGCATGAAAATCCTGAAACTCCCTCTCCCTCCTTCTCATCAATATGAAATGTCTTTTGCTCAGTATTAATGGGAAGGATGAGTCGCCTCTCAGTGCACATCTTCTTTATTCTTGGAAGGATGGACGAGAAGTATACTCTTAGGTCATCTTCCACATACATCCGAGCTCTGTGCTTGGTTTTCATTATTGTCAGAGCTGAGAAAGATGCCTCGCAGAAATAAGTAGTTGGAAAAGGAGGCAAAACCTTCGAAGCTGCAGCAAAGAGTTTAAGATTGTGAAATTTGGGGCCAGTGAAAGTGTGTAGTATGTACGCTTTCATGCCAGAGACAATAATCTCCATCATGCATTCGGCAAATAGATATGTATCTCTCACACGGAAGCAGTAATCATTCCATGGAAAATCTGAATATAGTACTTCCTCATGAATCCAATATTAAAAGAACAAAAACTATATTTTGTCATTGATTATAATATTTTGTTGCTGAAAGAATATATACATAATACATAATCTTAAAATAACTTTATTTCAGTCATCGGTGAACATAATCTAAAACACTTATGTGGTGGTAGCATAACTCTTCCTGCCTTGAGCCAGGATCGAACTCACAATGTGTCACGTGTAGGATTCCGTATCACACTCCACACGATCACACCGCCATCTGAACAGTGATGGTATCACCAAGGACTCTACAGACTATACTTAACAGGATGGTCCACTCAATGTTAACTTTTTGTTTTCGCTGCGACGGTGTCGCCTCCAGTGGCCAGCGGATAACACTACGCTCGCTCCCATACGTCTAGCATTACCCACACCTTTTAAAAGCTCATATTCAATGATTTATCGTGTCCACAAGCTTCACTTTACACAATTTGCCTGCAATAAAAGATAAATGTATGCATTATGTTAAAGTTTAATCCAATTGAGTGTGATATCTACCAGTATTCCTATAATATAACTATAGCTGTACCACCATATCTCATATAGCCTTTCCATACGCCTCCCAAATTAATCAGTTCCACAACAGTCAGTCTTGACGGCTGTGCCCCATGCTATGACACTGGTGCTAATTTTAGTAAACCAGTACCATTCTTAATTCCTCCATGAACACATTCAATACTCCCTTTGCTTATCCACTTGGCTAAAGGGATATTCTCCCTTAGATACGGGTGATCGATCTATTTCCCCATCTTAGGGCATTTCAATATTTCTTCTACATCACTGATTTTAATATCAAATTATGTAAAAATATGCCTGCACAACTAAATCTTCATATACAATTAAGTTCATGAATTGATGATTATACCCCAGACAACTCACCACATTTTATTGTCAACTTGTTATCATCAATGTTTTCACCATCAATCAGTCTCTAATAAAAAGCATTGATATAACCAGCTTGTCACATTATCCTCACCACCATCAGTGTTCCTTCATCATCATCACCTTAAAACACTATAGCCTACACATAGACTACACCATACTTGACTGGACACTCGCGACAATCGCTGACAGACGATATTACATTTCGGTCCTATAGATTCCGGGGCTATGAGTGATGACAGATAATACTTCATATTATCAGTTCATATTCTACTTAGGACATTGTGTTTCATGTCTTTACAATCAGTAATGATTGCTGAACCATGGCTGAACATAAAAAATGATTTTATAACTTATGCAAATAGGAAATTAACATAAAGATTACAAGTTTGAGTAAAAAATCGTGTGGGAGTTGTGTATAAAGCATATTGTTTATAGCAAAAAAATCTGGCAAATTCGCAATAATTTCTGAAATAAAACATCACATATTGTGAAATAACCATTCCTGAATATGATTTTATTGTGATCAAATGTCATATAATCGTTATATCGGCTTGGGAATTAATTTTTCATAACAATTCGTGGCGCGAAAGGCAAAAGGCGAAAGAGGTCACAAGAAGAAGAAGAAGAAGACCAAAACAATCCTTTACAAAGGTCAACAACATAAATAGTTCAATTCATTGGTCCCATGATGCTATTTTAAGTCTCATGGAAAATGTTCATGAGCAGAAGAAGAAGAAGAGAAGTGCTTCCTCCATAACGGCTTGTGTTGTTATGATCAGCTGATTCCACAAGGTTAGTTCTTCTACGTGTGACCAGACTGGTAGTCGTATCGCTGTAAATCCAGAAAAAACGGAAGCCAGGCTAGCGTTAGCAAAACCTAGTGTGACCGTAGCTTCATCAGCTTCTATTGTATACTCTGAATCATGCTTGAAATAAGATTTGAAACCATTTCCAAATATTTTGTTTGTTTTCTACGTTTTCACTGAGCATGGCAGGATAAAAGGAAAAGTACGTACGCCGGGAAAGTGATGTATGGTGATAAGATCATTGGAAAGAACATTGCTAGATAGAAGAGGAGGAGGAGGCAATGAAACCAACAAGCTGATTAGAGACCATCACCAATAAGGAATTACAATGGAGTTATTTTACACAGTCTCTGAGAAACGCTCTCTCGATGACACTCAGCAAACATCGTAAGTTGATTAGGAATGTTAATTTTTTTCTTCTTGATGTTATTTATGGGTATATGAAAGTATGAGTGAAGTATGAGTATGAGTGAATTGATTACGAGTGACTTAGGGTGTTGTGTTCAAGTTTTGGTTATATTTTACAATTACTCTCAACACTAAGGTGTTGTGTATCCTGCCATGCTCAGTGAAAACGTAGAAAACAAACAGAATATTTGGAAATAGTTTCAAATCTTATTTAAAGCATGCTTGTATATTAGTATGGACTACATTGGCTATGTATGTATGCGTTTTCAGTTTAAAATTTCAATATTCCTGGAAATTATTGCAAATATGGTGTTTTTATTGGTGTCTTAGGATTTAATAATTGTCGCCCACCGATGACGTATGTTGACTAATTTGTTTTTGTTGCTCATAAACATATTCTCTACATCACTCTGAAGTGTTTGCTTTTTATTTGAGGTTCCTATCTTATTTCTAAGTATTTTATTTGATTTTTCTAAAAATCTGCTGTAGGACCGGTTTGCAAAAGGTCAGATTTCGAGTGTCCAGTCAAGTATAATGTAGTCTATGGCCCACATTATCTGAAGTCATTCATTCATACGTAATGTTTTGTAAGTAGTAAACCCAAATACACCTTCATATAATTCTTAACACAAAAACTGCACTAAGATATCACATATTTTTACAAATGAATCTACAGTACTCATCAGATCTTTGTTGACAACCTTTCATAATAGACAGTACCCTGACATGGCATTCCTAAATTAATGAGCACCGAGAATCCAGCTGTTTCTTGCTAAGTGTGTGTCAATTAGTTGTACAATTTTGGATGGGCTGGCGCATCAGTAGAGTGCAGCTTCCGCTGGGCTTTCGGGTTTGTCCTAGGTATAGTAGGGCGGATAAAGGGCAAAAAAGAGGTCGATTGTGCGTTTCGAGGTAAAAGCATCAAAATTGGCATGGGTGATGCTTAGAAGATACTAATTGATTTCAGATATAGTGCCAAGTTAAAATTTTCCCCTGGTGGCTATTATATGGACAAATCCAAAATGGCCGCCGTTCGAATCATGAAAATTCAGAAAAGGTCATATTTCCCTTAATAATTATAGTACAAAGGTGAAATAAGTATCAAATAGTATGTTTTGAGGTATAAGGAATCGAATGGAACCATCAGCTAAGTAGTAGAAATGTTAGAAATGAACATTTATAAGAAATATGTGCAAAATATGGTCGTAAAAATCACGAGTAGATAATTATAGTTTATTGACAATCATGGTGGTACAATAGCATGGTATGTTTAAATTGTTCATACATAGTTAGGATGGCAATAATGCTATCAATCCAAATATTACTAATGCAAAGGTGTTTAAACTCATGGTTATCATCTACAATGAGAAACACCTCAGCGGTTATCCTTGCAACTGAAGGACACGAATCTTATTTACACAATATCATACAATGGCACACACACTGAGATAGAATGGACTAAAGACAACAAAAACTTGGTAATTACATAAGCACACAGTTGTGAAGAAAGCTATACCTTAATATTTATCACTGTGCTCACAGTTGCCACTGCAGCGGCACAGTGATGTGCATTTCAGATGAGCTCTGACACATTTGCACAGCCCTTTGCATTCATTCTTGCAGCCGCACCGCAGCAACTCTGAACATGACATTACTGCTCCTGGAAGCAATGTCCAAATTGGTGCCCATCTTAGTTTGGGGTTCTTGCTCTCGGACATGGGTCTGACCCCATACATGGCCAACCTGGTACGTGACCCGTTTTGCGTGTTGCAACAGCGCTGCTCTGGTTGGCGGTATGGCGTCGAAGGATCTACCTTTACAAGTGAACATCTGCTTCCTGGCTGAGTTTACGGTGGTTTCCGCACTTCCTCGGTCATACATAAAAACCACGTATGACTCCAGTATCGACATACAATCTTCGTCGAAACTTTCATGTCGTGTGACAAGTCTAGCGAAAATTTATGTAACAGCATTGAACGACTTACATGAGTCGAAGGCTGTTTTTTTGCCTTTCCCAGCAAATGATGAGACCGTGTCACAACCGGTGAAGGCATGAAACATGGGAAGAGCACGCAAAGATGCACCCAAAGATGTGGCGATCTGATGAGCTGGGATGTATCTGAGATGCTTCCCAGTGCCAAACGCTATCCACAGCTGGGTATTCTCGAGTAACACAACAGTAGACACAGCCAGGACGACAACGTTTGTGTCTACTGTTCGTAGCATGATTTGACGATAACCTTTTTCGGCCGCATCCATGGCGTGCAGAAGTATGCGTATATCTGCTTCATCGTGAGAACACGGAGCCAATGCTGACACATCTTGACCGACACAAGAGCAGAGCACATGGTCACCACATGTAGAGTACACTTCCTTCTCTGTTGAAACATTGTCCACTACTTGATGTGCTAGGAACTCGAAAAGTTCTGTTTTGTTGTCGTCGACTCGTAGGAACTCTTGCCAGTTTCCCGGGATGGAGTGAGTTGCTGCAACACGCCTTCTGATGCCCTTTCCTCGTTTTACTCTTGTTGTTGACTTCAGGCTGTCTGGACGGTAGACATCCCAGATGATGTCTAACCGTTTGACATTAGCCAATTGTGCTTTGATGTACGGAAGAAACACAATCGTGGCATACTCTTGGAAGGGTTTTACTCCCACTGGCTTCATCATGTTCACGATAGCAGCTCCATCCAATATGATGACGTCGACGGTTGGAGCTTCACCTTGGAATGTGCACAGTTCCTTCAAGCAGTGTGTGAGATCTGCCTTCGTACCAATCCGCAATTGTCCCAGCTGAGACAAGGATGGCGGGTATGCATGATTTTCATGCCTGAAAAAGTTCTCCAAGTCTCCGTCACGTGTCTGACATGCAATATACAGCCTTGAAAATAGTGAACAGTCACTCTTGAGTGATGTCAACATCTGTGTACCTTTGAATGGTGTCTTTTTGGTGGGTGTGCTGAACAATGCCAGATTGTTTTTAGAGATTGGATCTGACACGGGTGATGTGCGATCAATCAACCGATCAGTTACGTAGCTATTGTATTGGTCCTGTCCCATCTTTTGTATCCCTCTCACAGTTGTCACTACAGCTGGTTCTGCGATGTCTCTGGTATCCAGAACCAGAAGGTCTCCACTCCTTTCCATGAACGGATTCCCTAGGTCTTCGATCACGTTCACGAGAGCCCGAACTTCCTTTGCAAAAACGATTTGTCCAGCAGCCGTGTGCTCATGATGCCTGCCGTTGTTCCTGCCAGTGTCGTGTTCCAGGCAAGATGTTTCGAAACTTCTGATGGCCATCGCAATTTCAGGTCCGGCTACCATCCATCGCAGCAGAGCTCTAGGGTTTTGCATCAGGCCGATTGCTCCACCATGACCTTTGACAAGTGCGTTGTTTTGCTCATATGCGTGGTCGATAGCTATGGCTGAGAATGGACGGGTAGACTTGTGCACAACGAAGCTGCCTCGGTCTAACTCATTCGCAACTTCTGGGAGTCGTTCGTGCAGTGTTGCCATGTCACGTATATGTACAGTAATCCAGCGAGAGTAGTGAGTGTGGTCCAGGGCAAAGAACCATGGAGCTAATGCTTGCAATTCATTTATGTAGAGCGTGAAGTTTCCTTCGCGAAGTGATCGCACATATACCAGCAGAAGGCATTCGAAGTGTATCAGTATCATGTATCAGTATTTGAACTACGGATGAGCTTCCACTTGCTTTACAATCCAATCATCAAGCGTCATTGGTGTATTTGTTTCCAAGACGTATGAATCATATGCAGCATGAAGGAGAATTGACAATGCACTGGAAGTGACTTGGTGTGCATGCCTGGTCCGCTTGACGTGAGCACCCTGCATCATCATAATTTGCATTTAAATGCATTTTAACAACAATTTTGTGGTGGCATTTGATTCTTTATATAATAAAACATATAAAACGACACTTCATTCATGTTTCTACGACATTTATTGAGACAGATATGACGATATTTATGATTTCGGGATTTGGGAGCGGCCATCCTGGATTTTTCCATGTCACGGCCACCAGGAGAAAATTTGAGCTTGGCACTATATCTGAAATCAATTAGTACCTTCTAAGCATCAACTATGCCAATTTTGGTGCTTTTACCACGAAACGCACAATTAAGTCACATATCTCCCCCACTAGTAGGATAAACTTGGGAAAGAACAGGGTGAACCAGGTGAAAGAATACAAACACAAACGCACACACGCACAGACTTATACATTATAACCAATGGCATCAGACTTTGTAGAAATGGAGCATATGGGAGTCAGCATTCACAGGCACACCAAACATGTGATTATGTATATAATCTGGAATTTGTACCTTAACCTGCATTTACTATAAGAAGTTTATCATAATACTTAAACATATTACTGCAAAAATACTAGTGCAGAGTGGACTTGAATGTTGGCAAAATAGATGAGGTCACCAGACTGTGGAAGGTAATTCCACACTGCATTCCACACCTCAGTACGTACATGAAAACTTGAGCTTATTTCAAGGAATGACCACGAGTAGCTCGGTCATAATGTCATGCAAACATTAGGCTGATATAATATAATATCAATGGCAGATCTCAGATTATAGTTGAGGAACTGAGCCTACAAAATAAAGGTGTCTCACCTCTTAGGATCCTTTGGAAAGCGAAAAAAAAAGAAGACATCCTTATTCCACTTTGAACTACTTGAATAGTACATTGCTGAGCACGCCCAAATTCCCATCTTGGCAAAATAGTGAAAGTACATACGTATAATAAGCTGTGTGCATGAATCATGGATCCAATATGAAAAGAACAAAAAATAAATGTCATTGATTATAGTATTTTGTTGCTGAAAGAATATATATACATGATACATAATATAATATAATCAATGATATTTATTAGTGTTTTAGATTATTAATCTAAAACACTAACATGGCTGGAGGCATAACTTCCTGCTATAAGCTAGCAGGTGCAGGATCGAACTCACAATGTGTCACGTGTAAGGCTAGAAATTGTATTTTAGACCACTTATCCATACCTTGTCAAACGCCTTTGAGACGTCCCTGAGTGCAACGCAGCATTGTTTTTGTCTGATAAAGCTTTTGATATTATTTCTACTGTTGTTGCTATTGCCGTGTTTGTGGATCTTGCTGTTCTGAATCCATGTTGGGAGTCTGGTAGGGTTTTATTGACTTCAAGGAATGTTCTTACTCTTTTGTTGAATATTTTCGGTAGTTAATTGCGTCAGTGGTTGGTTTGTTCTGTTTGGGGATGAGTATGATTTTTGCATGCTTGAATGGTTGTGGAAAATAGCCTATGGAGAGAGCGATATTTAGTAGTTTGGTAAGAACTTAAGAGTGCTTTGTCTGGTAGGGTTTGTAGTATGGTTTTATTTATTTTCGTTTCCCCAGGTGTGTTGTTTTTTAGTTGTTTTATTGTTTGCTTTATATCTTGTAATGTGATGTGTGCCGTGTAATAGGCAGAGCCGTCACTCGTTTGGGGGCATTGCGTCAACATTAATCCGTCATTGCCGGGGGGGCGTTGCGTCGGCGTCAATCCGTCTTTTTTTTTCTCCAAAAAGTTGCGTCCTTTTTTTTCGCGTCATTGCAACATTGCGTCGCTGGCGGATACGGTAATCTTAACTAATGAATCTAATTTACGTGAAACATCATATATATATGATAGAAAATACTATAAAATAGATATTTCATAATTCAATTGATTTTTTATTTATAGTTGATTTATTTTAATAATTTATTAATTTGTTTTTGATATTATTTGGATTATTCAATTAAAAGTAAAACTCAGCCTGATCTATTTTTATTTTATTATACTTATTAGTTACTTAGTTTAGTTAGTTGATTAATTTCATTTTTGTTACTGTATCATAACCATAGTATCACACTAGTACAAACTTAAACTAAAGAGGTCCATATTCCCCTTCATGAACACAAGCTCCTCGAAGTTATTGGCAGTCAAGGAGGACCTCTTGGGTCTTATTATGTCTCCGGCAGTAGAGAAGATGCGTTTCACAGCGGCAGAGCTGGGGAAAATGACGCAAAATTTTATTTGCGACAACGTATTTGCGCCAGCGTCATCGCGACGCTTTTTTAACTTTAGCGTCATTGCGTTAAGCGTCGATGAAATGGTCGTTCCGTCGTCGACGCAATGGCGCAATGGCGCAACTGGTGACGCAAGTGCCCAGCTCTGGTAATAGGTGTCTTTATTTAGATTGTCAGGGTTGCCTTGTTGACTGCATGGGTAGTATTTGAGCTTTGTTATTTTTTGATATAGTTATTAACTAGAAGTTCCGTATCTTTATCATATTGAAGATTTTCTGTAGGGCTTATTCTAAAAACATTGAACCAGATGTCTCTAAATATTTGTTCTTTTTCTTCTACTCTGCACTTTTTTCTTGTCTTGTATAAGATATGGTTTTGTGTTAGTTTGGCTACCTCTTAATATTTTTATATTTTGCCAACATTTTTGTGGGTCATTGTATAGTGTGCTAAAAGCCCACCACCCTAAATTAGACAAACGAAATAGCAATAGTGTTGGAAAAACATTGAAAATGCTCATTGACCACAACAAACTCAAACACTTAGGCACAGACTTTCCAACATTCATATCATACAACACAACATCGACACCAGATATCTTACTTTCAAACAACAAAGCATACCACAATATAGAAATAACAGGAACCCACTACACCGTCTGACCACTTCCAATACTCATAAACATCACATCACACCCTATACGAACACCGACACCACCTACATACTTAACTAAGAAAGCAAACTACACAAAAACACAATACACAGAACCAGTAACATCAACACCGACCCACACATGGCACAGCACACACTAGACATATCAATTCAATACTGGATAGATGTAATAACATCTATGCAACACAGTATACCAGTAATAAAGCATAAAACACTAAAACCCATTTATAATTAAAAAGTTAAAGAAATGCAATGGTGGACAAAAAAACTACTAGAAAACATGCAGTTTGAAAGATGGCTGGACATACACTAAATACATAGCTTACAAAAAAATCAAGCAAAACATAGTAAAAGAATGTAAAGAACAGAATATAAAGAACTGGGAAAACAAGATAAAGGGATTTAAGATCCCTATTACATATGTTGTGTATGCTTCTGAAGCTATTTTGTGGAAATCTGTGATTGGCAAGAAAGGTCGTCTCGGGGGTAAATAGGTGGTAGCTATGTTTATGGGTCCTGTTGTAGTTTCAATTGTAATTAGTATTATGTCTGTCATATTTATCTTTTCCTTTATGTTTCAGGTGTTGTTTGACTAGTATTGCTGAGCCGTCGTGTAGTTCGTTGTTGGAATTTATAATGTAAGTTGTCTAAGTATGTATTTTTAAGTTTTCAGTATTTTTCAGACCATGACTATTTAACAGGATAATGTCAGGGTTTATTTCACTGTATATGTTGGTGAGTGTTGTTCTGCTTGTACTCCAGTGTCTGACGTGTTTTAGTATTCGAATGTTGTCCATGTTAGATGTTTGTATGTATGTATCTGGTGTAATTGGCGGGTATTGTGATATAGTATGGTGTTGTATTTTAGTTAGGAGTAGTTTTATCTTTTGTGTTGCTTTCGTCCTTTGGTTGGTGGTGTTTTTTCTTGATACAATCCATTTCTTATGTTTCTGAAGCTGGAGTCATCTTCAGTTACCCATACTTCATTCAGGTTTATATCGTTGTTTTTTAGTAGACCATAGATTTCTTTTTCTGTATAAGCTGATGATGTGAATATGTATTTGTATTTTCCCTCCCTTATCCTTTCCAGAATTTGTTTGTGGTACAGCGTTTCTCTAGGCCATCCAATGCTCTTTCTTGTTATTTGAAGACTTATTGTTTTCCCATTAATTTTTGCTAGTGGTGTTGCTTCCTGTTCCTTCTCTTCGACAGTTATTTCTTCCATCTCTTCTTCTTCATCGCTAGCTTCATGTTCTTGTTCTTTGCCCAGATTGGCACTTGCTGGTGCTGTGGCTGTCAAGCTTAGGATTTCTTTTGATGAAGGGTTGTCTGGCATGATTATCGGTGGAATATTGTTTAATTTAAATACTTTGTTAAGTTCAGTGTTATAAGTTCCAATTGCTAGGTTGTTGATATGTGAATGGATTATACAGGTCAGTATGGTCGACGCTGTTTCTTTCTTAAACCAGTCAGAAACTTGGGGTGAAATATTATTGTTTTTATTAGATTTCACTGCCTGACTATAGTTTTTTTTTTTTTTTTCTTCTCTTTCCTTTTGTTATCTTTGATTTCTTTTCTTTGGGTGCATTTATTTGCCAGAGTTCTATGTGGTCCTAAACGGTTGAGGCATTTTTTGGTATCTGAGTTGCAATTTTTCCGTGTGTGCTCGGAGTATCTACACTCTGAACACACAGTGTAATCTTTTGGCATTGGGCAGTTGTTGGTGGTGTGGTCTTCAAGTTTATAGCATCTCATGCATGTCAGGATTGGTATAAACTCATCCACCTTAATGTTGTGTGCTGGTATACTCATATAGAAAGCAAGCATATCCTTCTGAGTAGCTGTTTTTGCTGTTGTGGTTTCTTTTAGGTAGAATTTCATGATTCTTGCTTTTTGGATTTTGAAAATACTTTCAATGCCTCCAGTTATCCATCCATTTTCGTTTATTAGTTCTTTTATTTCAGATTCGGTGTTGGATAATATGAATTCATCTACATTGAAGACGATGATGGTTCTCTTCGCTCGCAGTTCTGGTGGAATTATGGGTTCGAAACCTTCATCTCTTAGGGCTGCTGAGCATTGGACTTGGAAGATCTTGTCGATCTCATCATCTGATCGTGTGAGTACCATGTATGAGTCCGGTGTTGAGATTATTTTTGTAGCGTAGATTTGGTCTTCTGATAGGGTTCTGAGTAGTTTAAGTTTTATGGCATCATTTGGGCTCAGGTGCTTGATTTTAACCCTAGCCATGGTGACATTTGTGTCGTGCTGTTGTGGTTTCTTTTAGGTAGAATTTCATGATTCTTGCTTTTGGGATTTTGAAAATACTTTCAATGCCTCCAGTTATCCATCCATTTTCGTTTATTAGTTCTTTTATTTCAGATTCGGTGTTAGATAGTATGAATTCATCTACAGCTCGCAGTTCTGGTGGAATTATGGGTTCGAAACCTTCATCTCTTAGGGCTGCTGAGCATTGGACTTGGAAGATCTTGTCGATCTCATCATCTGATCGTGTGAGTACCACGTATGAGTCAGGTGTTGAAATTATTTTTGTAGCGTACATTTGGTGGTCTGATAGGGTTCTAAGTAGTTTAAGTTTTATGGCATTATTTGGGCTCAGGTACTTGAATTTAACCCTAGCCATGGTGACATTTGTGTTGTGAAAAAGAAATAATTAATAAAAAAAAAATTAACATAATATAATCCTAATCCTATAAACAAGACAACTCCAAGAGTAGGAACATAGCTAAAAAAAGTTTTGGTCTTCTACCTACAACAAAGTCCCTAGTGCAGTTCCACCTATGAGGTGTCGCTGCCGCAGACTACAGCTTGGTCGCCTCCTATAACCACTCACCACCCTATCTAATGGGTCCCTTGTGGCACTGCCCGGCGCCCGCGGGGCTCAGCTTCATACCATGACTGGTACATCTATTGGGGGTGTGACCAATACTATTGATTTGTTTGTTTGTTTAGGTTTATTGTACAAGTACAAAATCACATACATAAGGTCAATATATATAGAATTTGCACAGTACAATGCGGGCGTCGGCCCGCCAGTGAGGGAGTGCCTGTCCCGCTCCAAGAGGGACACGTGGTGGTGTGGCGGGGTGGGGCAGCAGTGGTCAGCTGGGAGGAGGTGCTACTCTGAGCACCTCCAGCAACAGGTCTGGAGTGGTGTGACGGACCAGGAGGGCAGCCTTCACCTCGCGCCTGCTCAAGAGGCCGCCGGCGGCAGGTTGAGCGGCTGCAGCTGGCACCGGTCTCAGGCGGGCCCTGGCGGGGCAGGACAGGAGGTAATGCACCAACGGAAGACGGCTGTGCCTTCCGCAGTGGGCACACTCCTGTCCCTCAAAGTCCTCGCCCAGCTGTTCCCAGGTGCAGTACCCGAGCCTGACACGCTGTAGCAGCACGCCGTCCTCTCTGGGCTGTTGCCGGGCGGCATCGAGAGGGAGGTAATCCGTGGCGGCGGTGTACCAGGCCACCTGCTTCTTGCTGGCCTCCAGCTCCTGGTGCCTCTGATGGGTGTGTTGGGCCGTGGCTCGCCTCGCCCGCGCCTTCACATGCTGCCGGCTGGGCGGCACGTGCCTGGTGATGGTGGGGCCTGCAGCGGCTCGTTTGGCGGCCTCGTCAGCAGCCTCGTTGCCCTGAATCCCCACGTGGCTGGGAATCCAGTGCAGCCTGGCCCGCCTCCCCTGCGCGACCAGACTCTGCAGGCTGTCCAGTATGGAGGTGACGAGCCGCACATTGTCGCTGTGGTGTGGCTGCTGCAGGACCTCCAGCGCGGCCAGGGAGTCTGTGTAGATGAACACAGACGCCCCTAGTCAACAGTGGGCGTGCTCGAGGGCGTGGAGGATGGCCACCAACTCAGCCTAGAGGGAAGAGCAGTGGTCCGACGTCCTCCACGACAACTGCGTGCCCCCAGTGACGGCCGCGGCGCCCGATGTACCGTGCTCAGGATCCACAGAGCCGTCAGTGAAGTAAACAGCACCGCCCGGCTCCGTGATCTCCTCCATGGCCATGAGAGCGCTCTGCTGCATCTCCTGGGGGATGCAGAGGGCCTTGCTAGCTGAAAAGGGATGTAGCGGTGAACTCCGCGACGGGTGGCTCCCACGGGGGCAGGGCGCGGAAGGTGGGGGCGGGGACATCGGCCTCCTGCCACTGCCAGGGCCAACTTTCCACACAACCAAGGACGCTAGCGGCCCGTGAGGTGTTGGCGAGCCATGGGTTACCACGGAGGCACTCGCTGTCCTGTGCCACGGCCATCCGGAGCCTCCGCTGCACAAGGCCCTCCGCGTCGCGGTGAAGGATCCGGGCCACCTGGCAGGTCGCGATGTAGTCCACCCTGGTGGCGAGGGGCACCAGTTTGGCCTCGCTCTGCATCACGCAGGCGCTGCACCACCTTGGCGCCCCCAGCATGGTCCTCATCGCGCTGTTCTGCACTACCTCCAGCCACGCCTGCTGGCTGGGGGAGAGAGAGGTGAGGACGGGTGCGCTGTAGTCTACCAAGGAGCGCACCGCCTGCACGTAGTACAAGCGCAGGACTTCGTAGGTAGTCCCCGCACCAGGCCGCGTCATAGCCCTCATGACATTCAGCCTGGCCTGTGTCCTTTCCCTCAGGTATGTGAGCTGCGCCGCGAAGGACAGTCGTGAGTCCAGCCACACCCCGAGGTACTGGTAGCAGCCAGTCCAGGCCAGCCCGATGCCCTGGACGCTCAGCCGGTCGGCCGGAGTGGCTGCTCTGATGGCCATGGCTCGAGACTTCTCAGATGAGAATTTGATTTGGAGATATTGATTTGTTTGTTTGTTTAGGTTTATTGTACAAGTACAAAATCACATACATAAGGTCAATATATATAAAATTTGCACAGTACAGTGCGGGCGTCGGCCCGCCAGTGAGGGAGTGCCTGTCCTGCTCCAAGAGGGACACTTGGTGGTGTGGCGGGGTGGGGCAGCAGTGGTCAGCGGGGAGGAGGTGCTGCTCTGAGCACCTCCAGCAACAGGTCTGGAGGGGTGTGACGGACCAGGAGGGCAGCCTTCACCTCACGCCTGCTCAAGAGGCCGTCGGCGGCAGGTTGAGCGGCTGCAGCTGGCACCGGTCTCAGGCGGGTGGTGGCGGGGCAGGACAGGAGGTAGTGCACCAACGGAAGACGGCTGTGCCTTCCGCAATGGGCACACTCCTGTCCCTCAAAGTCCTCGCCCAGCTGTTCCCGGGTGCAGTACCCGAGCCTGACGCGCTGTAGCAGCATGCCGTCCTCTCTGGGCTGTTGCCGGGCGGCATCGAGGGGGAGGTAGTCCGTGGCGGCGGTGTACCAGGCCGCCTGCCTCTTGCTGGCCTCCAGCTCCCGGTGCCTCTGATGGGTGTGTTGGGCCGCGGCTCGCCTCGCCAGCGCCTTCACCTGCTGCCGGCTAGGCGGCATGTGCCTGGTGATGGTGGGGCCTGCGGCGGCTCGTTTGGCGGCCTTGTCAGCAGCCTCGTTGCCCCGAATCCCCACGTGGCTGGGAATCCAGTGCAGCCTGGCCCGCCTCCCCTGCGCGACCAGACTCTGCAGGCTGCCCAGTATGGAGGTGACGAGCCGCACGTTGTCGCTGTGGTGTGGCTGCTGCAGGACCTCCAGCGCGGCCAGGGAGTCTGTATAGATGAACACCGTCGTCCCTGGTCGACGGTGGGCATGCTCAAGGGCGAGGAGGATGGCCACCAACTCGGTCTGGAGGGAAGAGCAGTGGTCCGACGTCCTCCACGACAACTGCGTGCCCCCGGTGACAGCCGCAGCGCCCGACGTACCATGCTCAGGATCCACAGAGCCGTCGGTGAAGTAAACAGCACCGGCCGGCTCCGTGATCACCTCCATGGCTATGAGAGCGCACTGCTGGGGGATGCAGAGGGCCTTGCTGGCTGGAAGGGGTGTAGCGGTGAGCTCCGCGACGGGTGGTTCCCACGGGGGCGGGGCGCTGAAGGTGGGGACATCGGCCTCCTGCCACTGCCAGGGCCAACTTTCCACGCAGCCGAGGACGCTAACGGCCCGTGAGGTGTTGGTGAGCCATGGGTTACCACGGAGGCACTCGTTGTCCTGTGCCACGGCCCTCCAGAGCCTCCGCTGCACGAGGCCCTCCGCGTCGCAGTGAAGGATCCGGGCCACTTGGCAGGTCACGATGTAGTCCACCCTGGTGGTGAGGGGCACCAGTTTGGCCTCACTCTGCATCACGCAGGCGCTGCACCACCTTGGTGCCCCCAGCATGGTCCTCATTGCGCTGTTCTGCACTACCTCCAGCCACGCCTGCTGGCTGGGGGAGAGCGAGGTGAGGACGGGTGCGCTGTAGTCTACCAAGAAGCGCACCGCCTGCACATAGTACAAGCGCAGGACGTCGTAGGTTGCCCCCGCGCCAGGCCGCGTCATGGCCCTCATGACATTCAGCCTGGCCTGCGTCCTTTCCCTCAGGTACATGAGCTGCGCCGCGAAGGACAGTCGTGAGTCCAGCCACACCCCGAGGTACTGGTAGCAGCCAGTCCAGGCCAGTCCGATGCCCTGGACGCTCAGCCGGTCGGCCGGAGTGGCTGCTCTGATGGCCATGGCTCGAGAGGAGATATTGATTTTGAAATTTTTATTATATTAAAAATGCTATTTTTTATATAAAATTTTCTGTAGTGTGTACACAAATATCTACAAAAAAATTACATCATTTATATTTCATACAATTTCTATAATATAAATCAAATAACAAAAATAACATATTTTATATTTTTTATTAAAAGCATAACAAAAAATATATGTAATGCATATTGTCAGTTATAATTTTCTATTTTAGTTATCTATCTATCGATCGAAGAAAACAACTACTCGGTTGAAGGGTAACTATTTTCTCTTTTCACCTGATGCAGCATTTATTTACATATCTTACAATAGAACATATAAGAACATAAGAAATGAGGAGACTGCAGGAAGCCAGTTAATGATTTACACGAGGCAGTTCCTTGTCCCCCACCCTTAGAATAATCCAATATTTAGCCATCCCACCTGTCATCCCTATCCATACTCTCATCCAACCGTCTTTTAAAGCTACCTATTGACTCAGCACTTACAACGTGTCTATCCAGCCTATTCCAATTGTTCACAACTCTGTTAGTGAACCAATATCTATCTATGTCTGTCCTGAATCTAAGTTTTTCTAGCTTGTACCCATTTCCACGTGTCCTATCCTGATTACTAAATTCTAAAACCTGATCAATGTTTCCCTTATTAATTCCATTTACCCATTTGAAAACCTCAATCATATCCCCTCTTGCCCTCCTCTCTAGGGAGTGGAGATTAAGACGTTTTAACCTATCTTTGTAGGGTAAATTTCTTAGCCTCTGAATCATCTTGGTCATTCTTCTCTGAACTGCCTCCAAGGAGCCTATATCCTTCCTATAATAAGGGAACCAAAATCGAGCTGCATAATCTAGGTAGGGTCTAATTAGCGCTAAATACAACCTCAGAATGACCTCAGAACTTCTATTTGTCACACACCTACTAATAAATCCCAGTATCTTGGTGGCCCTATTTCTAGCTATAATACACTGTTCCCTGGGGCGCAAGTCACTGCTTATTTGAACTCCTAAGTCCCTCACACTATATGACCTTCCTAAGGTAGTGTCATTTAATGTGTAGTCTACAGACCTATTACCTTTACCTACGCTCATAATTCTACACTTGTTAACATTAAACTGCATCTTCCATTCCTCTGACCACTCGTACAGCTTATTTAAGTCATCCTGTAACATCCTAGCATCATCTAAATTTTTTACCTGTTTTCCTATCTTTGTGTCATCGGCAAATTTACTGATATCACTGTTTATTTCTGTCTCTAAGTCATTTATATAACTATCTAAGTCGTTTATATAAATAAATAAATAAATAAATAAATAAATACAATCAAATAAGATAAAACTTATAATATAAGAACATAAGAACATAAGAAATGAGAAGACTGCAAGAGGCCAGTTAATGACCTACACGAGGCAGTTCCTTGTCCCCCACCCTTGGAATAATCCAATATTTAGCCATCCCACCTTTCATCCCTATCAATACTCTCATCCAACCGTTTTTTAAAGCTACCTATTGATTCACCACTTACTACGTGTCTATCCAGCCTATTCCAATCGTTCACAACTCTGTTAGTGAACCAATATCTACCTATGTCTGTCCTGAATCTAAGTTTTTTCTAGATTGTACCCATTTCCACGTGTCCTATCCTGACTACTAAATTCTAAAACCTGATCAATGTTTCCCTTATTGATTCCTTTTACCCATTTGAAAACCTCAATCATATCCCCTCTTACTTTTCTTCTCTCTAGGGAGTGGAGATTAAGACGTTTTAACCTATCTTTGTAGGGTAAATTTCTCAGCCCCTGAATTATCTTGGTCATTCTTCTCTGAACTGCCTCCAAGGAGCCTATATCCTTCCTATAATAAGGGGACCAAAATTGAGCTGCATAATATAGATGGGGTCTAACTAGCGCTAAATACAACCTCAGAATGACCTTAGAACTCCTATTTCTCACACACCTACTAATAAATCCCAGTGTCTTGTTGGCCCTATTTCTAGCTATAATACACTGTTCCCTGGGGCGGAAGTCACTGCTTATTTAAACTCCCAAGTCCCTCACACTATATGACCTTCCTAAGGTAGTGTCATTTAATGTGTAGTCTACAGACCTATTACCTTTACCTACGCTCATAATGTTATCCTTGTTAACATTAAACTGCATCTTCCATTTCTCTGACCACTCGTACAGCCTATTTAAGTCATCCTGCAGCATCCTAGCATCATCTAAATATTTTACCTGTCTTCCTATCTTTGTGTCATCGGCAAATTTACTGATATCACTGTTTATTCCTATCTCTAAGTCATTTATATAAATTATGAATAACAACGGTCCTAGTAGTGATCCCAGTGGTACCCCACTAGTGACATTACCCCATTCTGATTTCTTCCCATTGATCTGTACCCTCTGTTCCCTACCAGTAAGCCATCCCCTAATCCATTCTAGTACCTTCCCACCTATGCTGTGAGCCTTAACTTTACTTAACACTCTCCTATCGAGTACTCTGTCAAAGGCTTTACTGAAGTCCAAATAAACTATATCATACTCGTCCCCCTTATATATGGTTTCAAATACTTTCCTATAGAAGGATAATAAATTTGTGAGGCATGACTTCCCCTTGCTAAAACCATGTTGACTATGTCTGATTAGCTTGTGTTCATCTAAATATTTTCTAATTGCCCTTGCTATGATAGCTTCTAACATCTTGCCTACCACTGATGTTAAACTAATTGGGCGGTACTTCTGCCTTATCTCCTTTCTCGAATATAGGAACTACATTTGCCTGCCTCCATAGCCTAGGAACTACTCCTGTGTCAAATGATTCTCTAAAAATCATCGCAATAGGTTCAACGAGTTCTTCTCTACATTCCCTAAGAATCCTCGGAAAAATGTTGTTCGGCCCTGGAGATTTAGTCTTTTTAAGTCTATCTATTTCCTTGCTAACTACTTCCCTACTTATGGCTATTTCGCTTAATTTATCATCCTCTTGTCCCCTAAAGATCTGTACTGGCTCCAGTTCCCTACCTGACTCTTCTTGAGAAAATACGGACAAGAAGTATTTATTAAATTCCTTACTAATTTCCTCACCATTTTCTATCAAGCTGCCATCCATTCCTTTAAGAGGTCCTATTCTTTCTTTTGTTTTAGCCTTGTACAACTGATGGAATCCCTTTGGATCCTTCTGGGCATCCTAACCTCATAATTTGCAGTCCTAATATTCTTTTTAACTTTCCTAGCTAGGTCATTATACTGCCCTACTACCTGTATTTCACCCCTTTTAATTCTCCTTTTTAATCCAATTTCTCTTCTAATATTGCTATTCATCCATTTTGGATAATTTTTATTTGACCTAATCCTCCTCTTAGGTATATACTGTTCCTGCCCTGTATGAATTTCCCTTACTATGTTATTATAATGTAATTCTACCTCAATGTTTTGATCCTCCTCTCTGCCTACTCCTATACCCTCCCAATTTATACCCTGGAAGTAATGTCTGAGGCCCTGGTAATTTCCTTTTCTAAAATCTGGTACTAAAGCAGTGTTTTGTTCTACCTCCCTCTTTGCATTAATCTTGAATCTAATTTCATGGTGGTCACTAACATCAAATCTCGCTCCTATCTCAACCTGACTGACCAAAGTTTGATTATTCGTTAAGACCAGATCTAAAATATTTCCTTGTCGTGTTGGTTCCCTTACAAGTTGAGTGAAAAAACCATGCTGGACAACATTTAAGAATTCCTCCGAGCACCCGTCTCCTGTCATACTATCCCAGTCTATTCTCCTATAATTACAGTCCCCCATAATGCACACATTATTATACCTAGATGCCCTTGCAAGCTCTTGCATCAGGGGTGCACTAGCTGCTTCGTCTAAATCCGGAGGCCTATATATAATGCCTACAACTAACTTTTTCCTTCCTATAATAATGTCAATCCATAATGATTCCGTATTCCTATCTTTTTATTGTGGTATTGACATCGCTATTTAATGTGTTTCTAACGTACAATGCCACACCTCCCCCTCTACTATCTACTCTATCCCTGTGGAAAAAAGTGTACCCATCTATTCCTACTTCAGGTAAGAAATGTTTGCCTGTAATGTCTAACCAAGTTTCTGTAATACCTATAATATCTAACTCTTCAACACATGCGATACCTCTAAGTGTGTCTATCTTATTTATTACACTTCTACTGTTTGTATAAAAGACATTAAGTTCATGCACCTCCCTCTCTTTACCCCGTCCATTGTCACTATTACCCTTACCTCTATTAATATTTAGTTTCCCTGACTGGACTGCCTAACTGCTCTCTCAAGACACTCACTAAGTTCCTGCACCCTCTTCCTACTGAAGTATACACCATCCCTGGCATACAGCTCCTGTCTCCCATAGAACTTGCTCCACTCATCCATAAAACCCACCCCATCCTCCCCACACATCCTCATCAACCTCTCGTTGAGGCCAAGGGCATGTGAGAGCCACCAGCCTATAACCCCTTGTCTAGGGAGCACTCCTGACACTATACACCTCCTACCACTCTCCCTTATCTCCCTCAGAAGCTCCCTATACCTATCTACTAGCTCCTCTGACCTTACCCTGCCTACATCGTTCACGCCTACATGAACCACCACTAACGCCTCTTTCCCCGTCCCCTCCACTACCTTCTTGTATCTCTCTACCACGTCCTGTACTCCGGCCCCAGGAAGACAACACGTCATCCTCCTTGCCCTGTCGGCTACACAAAAGGTCTCATCTAAATATCTAATCCTGGAGTCACCCAGAACTAACACTTCCTGCAACCCTTCTAACCTTTTCCTGTCCTTCCTCACCTTCCCATCCTCCTTCCTTTCCTTCCCATCTAATTTCCTCCTCACTATCTTCGCCTTGGGTGTCCTGTCCCCTTCATCTGCTTCTACTTCTATCACGACCTCTTCCTCCTCCTGTGTAGCTAACAATCCAAACTTGTTGCTACACTCTACCTGACCCAGGGGAGGAAATTCCACCTCACACAAGAGAGGGTTCACGCTCCCTTTCCCTCCCCTACCCACAACCCTCCAACTATCCCCCCCTTGTCTCTGACCTGACGCTCGTGACCTCACCTCTAGTAACTGTTGTCTCGTCTGTGCTAACAAAACTTTCACCTCCTTAACCTCTTCATTTAAAGCAACATTTCTAGCTATCACTTCACACAACTTACATTCACTTACCTTCCATTGTCTCTCCATTCCACAAGAACCACACCTCACCACTCCACCCTCCATACCTGTAACCTCCTCGCCTATATTAAGTACTACACACTCAGCCATCTAAATAATTTATCACAGAAATGCACACAAAACACAATAAAATACTTATGGTAAAAATATAGCCTGGTATCCCTTGTGTTGACACACAAAAACACAATAGAATATCTGTTATGGATAAATACAACCTGGTATCCCTTGTAGCATGAGCAAGTAGCAGCACGTCCTCCTCTGAGCAGGTCAGGCTCACAATAATTTACGTAGATATAAAGTTACTGAGGCTCACTCCTGAACAAACAGTGCTTTAAACAACCCGATACTTCCAGCCAGACACGAGGATCTCATATGAGTTTGAAAAAGATAAGGGAAGGAATGGTGATGGTGCAAGGTGACGGAAACAACCTTAAGTCTGTAGGCAAATTAATGGAGTGTGTTCAAAAAATAAAGCAGGGCAGAGGAAGAAGGTAGGATCAGTTTTGGTGGGATCATGAGGTCCCCGGAAGTGTGTCGGGTATGAAGAAATGAGGCAAAAGGCAAAAAGAAGAATGCACGAGGAATTGTTGAAAAAGAAAATAGAATAAAACAAAGACCCAGGACCCAAGCCTGTGAGACTGGAAACAAGGATGGATGTAGAGATGCATTGAACTGACCATGGCTGAAGGAAATTATCTAAAGTGGAAGGGAGAAAATTTAATGCTTTAACTGATAAGTTGAGTGTTGTCAATTTGCGTGTTGAACAATTGAGTATAAATATTCTATTGATGTGAAGTTCTGAGTTACTGATAAGCTAGCATGAACAAGAGTTGTCATTTTGAATACAAAGTTGTTAGCAAGTGAGACTAGTAGCATATTTATGTTGATTATCTTCAATTGAGACTTCTTTTAGGTTTAAAAGCCACAATTTTGGTTGCTTTACATAAAAGAGTAATTTCATACTATCATTATGTCCTGGATTACGGTTATAAATCGAAGCTTATCCTCTTTGGCACTGAGAGGAATCCAAAACAATATTGATGCTTCCATTTGTATTTCCTCATATACTTCTATTTTTGTCAGATGTATTATTAATTCAGTATGTGTTGGATGCAATGGTTTTATACTCATGGATCCATCACATAATCCCAAACCAAGAACACATCCAACAAAAATATAAGTGAATATGAGTAAATACAAAGTATGAAATTACCATTATAATTTTTTAGCAAAATAACCAAAATTGTGGCTCGTCTTTAAAAGAAGTGTGAATTGAAGACTATCAAAACAACTATGCTTGCAAGTCTAACATACCGACAACTTTTGTATTCGAACTGAAAACTCTTGTTCATGCTAGCATAATCAGTAACTCAGAACCTCATTTCAGAAGAATAATTATACTCTCTTCTTAGGCATACAGGTTGACAATGTTCAACTCATCAGCGATCCCTAATCTGTAGTAGGTTGTGGGCTACATCTTTGACTTTGAATGTCAAATCTTGTTCATGCTTAACCTCATCAATCCTATTTACTTTATCAATTACTGTCCTAAATGGAGTCAAGCAGCTATGGAATAATCAAAGATATGTTAAATTAGTGTAGATTTACTTATAATTTCGTTATACCTACGTTTATATACAAGATATTAAACCAAATAGCAATTTAAAATGTAATCTATGCACATAAATTTTATATTTATTGTATTAATGAAGGTTTCTGCTCTTCCAAATAGAGGTACACAAGGAAAATAAAAAATGAACCTTGTAGTGCTCCCTCCAATTTTGCGTGAAATTGGTCGACATTGCAGGCCGCAAAATTGGAATCATTAATCTTATGTAGTCATATTTTTACCCATATTTGTACACAAATACATGTAATTATACATCCTACAATAAAGAAAAATACAGAAAAAGAAAAACATTATCATTATCCATAAGAAAAATAATTTAAATGGCCATTTTACTGTACCTGGGCTTGTGGAGATGGAGATTGGTCTCAGTCGCAAAATTGGCATATCGCAAAATTGGAACCCACAAAATTGGAGAGTATTATATATGCATGCATGTAATATTTGTAATAAAAGTAATGAATATGGTAAGTGAATATTTGATTATTATTTTGCTAAACTATGAATAACAGTAACCTCTCCTTTTACATGAGTTTTTTGGTTTAACACAATGTCAAAAAGCCAGCATTTTTGCTTTAATTACACAGTTTCCTAGAATAACAAGATGGTATTTAAATAAAAATTTGTGGTGGCTACATCATGTGAAGCAGTATGTAGCGTTTCTCTTATTATTATTGTATAACTTGTTTTGTTTGATGCAGTGCCATATCTGATTAACTCAGTCTTAGTCATCAATATTCATACTGTCATGAACAAAAGGAATAGATTTCACATGTATTTACACTATAAAAGAAACTTACATTTACAATAGACAAAATTTCAAATAGGTGAATACTCCATGAACATCATACCCACGTGAATTGTGTGTTACCTGTACATATATTATAGCCCTGTGGTAGGTAGGGGCTACAAAAATACTACCACCATAATCTCTGCGGCTCGTAAAAGGCGACTTCTCTGTCTCTGTATACTCTTCAACAAAAAGACAAGGGGTGAGAAGGATAATGTCTCCATGAGTCCTGACATGCCTTGTCTTGGCTAACCCACTTTAGTGGGATAACAGCCTGATATATAGATACAGATAGATAAATTACACACACACACACACACACACACACACACACACACACACACACACACACACACACACACACACACACACACACACACACACACACACACAGACACATACATATACACAAACAAACACAAACACATACAAAAAAAATCAATCATTCTTCTTGTCCAGAGGTATTTCTTCTGAAGATTGACTCT
The DNA here is from genome assembly GCA_036785275.1 of Cancer borealis. Lineage (NCBI taxonomy): Eukaryota > Metazoa > Arthropoda > Malacostraca > Decapoda > Cancridae > Cancer > Cancer borealis. The sequence continues at coordinate 85,633 of JAXIVD010000722.1, read as the reverse complement.
CTATTTCTGTTTTTTTGCCAGAGAAGGGACATTCCGGTCCACCATTCTTCACAGCAATTCCATTAGATGCTGGACAACTGGATTCTTTGCCACTTTTTTCTGTACCATCTTGGCCTGTCACCTTTCTCCATGGGTTCCAGAACTTGAGTAATAGAGGCTGCAGGAAGCGATGCCAAATGAAGAGCAGGACCGGCACCACAATGCAGGGAATGCACACCATCTTCCTTCCACTTAACCAATCCAAACTGAACAGACAGTTCAATAGGCTACCAGCTTGACTACTTTTTGTATTCCTTGCAAGCTGCAACTTGAAACATCTTGTTAGGATTCTTATGAATGGATAAACCTCCTTGAAGTTACATAGCTATTTTACCTGATGCAAATTGTATATTCGTTCACACACACACACACACACACACGCACACACGCACACACACACACACACACACCATGGAGACATGCTGAAAGACACATGTAAATGTTTAAAGAATATAATAGAAAACAGTGACAACATAATTATGATGCGAGATTTCAACTGCAAAGAAGTTTGCTGGGAAGAGTGGTTTACTAGAAGAGGAGAAGAACTGTGGGTTGGCATATTGTTGGATTTGGTAATGAATAACATTATGACTCGGTGGATTAAAGAGAACACAAGCTTTTGAGGTAACGAAGAACCATTAAGACTAGATCTATTATTGACAAAGGAACTGGAAATAATTAGAAAAAGTATTATCAGTGCCCACTAGGAAAGAGTGACCATGTACTTATTGAGTTTGAAATAAATGATACCATAAAAAGGGGAAAAGAGAGGAACACAAGAATGGAAGATACAATAATGGTAAAGCAAACTTTGTAGGATTAAGATAATTTTACACAGAGCCAGACTGCAGTAGTTTTCGTGCAACAAGGAACACATACTAGAAATGGGATGAGTTCACCTGAATATACATGGAGGACATAGATAGATATGTCCCAAAAAAGGTTATTAGAGAAAAGAAAAAGAATGAATGGTTTAATAGATGTGAATTAACAAGATCGGAAAGAGAAAAAACATGGAACTGGAGGGAAAAAGGAGAAAGAAACTTATAGGAAAAATATTAAAAAAAAACTAGAAATAAATATGTAAGAAACCGAAGAGAAGAAAGTAACTTTGAGAGAATTAAAATAGAAAAATGTAAACGAACCAAAACTTTTCAATAGATATATAAATGGAAAAATGAAAAGCAGGGAGTGAGTAGATACGCTGGAGGTAGAAGGCCTAGTGTACAGAGATGCATTACAACAGATTGAGGGGATGAATAAGTGCTTTCAGACTGTATTTACATGAACAAATCAATTTAAATTGAATAATTTTATAGCAACAGAAAATTTAATGGAAAGCCAAGATGTAAGAAAAGTGCCGGGTCCAGTATGGAGTGTCAAATTGGATAATGAATGAATGCAGTAACCAGCAGGCAAGAAAGTTACATAGTATAATTAAGAGTTCACTAAAGGAGAGCAGAGTACCATTAGATTGGAAAAGAGCAAATATTGTGCCAATTAGCCTGTTCGCAGTGAGCATTTTGATACCAGACAGCGCCAGATTTTGTAATTTTTGCCGGAAAATAAATACTTTTTGGGGCAAGTTTTACAAGCTTACACAGGTGTATTATTGCACATTAATGCGTATGAAATTTAAGTCTATTAAGCTCATGATCTCCGATGGCATATGACATCGTTTAAGCCTCTATTCATAATTTCACATGATATTCTTAAGACAGCTTATATTTGTATCAAGGCAAGCAATTTGTCATTTTCTACTAATCTCAATGGGCATATACCGATACATACTTTCATTTGAATGTACCAAACAATAGGCAAATCCATGTAATGTATAGAAAATATAATTTTGTGTCGCAGACTTAATTTTTTCCAGTACGACAACTACATCTTCGGATACTGGCAGCAAACCACAACAAACACTAGCAGGCTACTCAGAGCAACTCCTGATGGCATTGTCAGCTGCAAATGCTGTGGCAAGGGTTTATTAGAAGTAAAATGTCTCCATAGTGATAAATACCAGTCTTTTTAACGGCGCTTAGTATACTATGTCGTACGTCTGGCAGCGGTGCTGTTTTTGTTTTCTTCCACTGATCACCTTCGTATATAAGACGTGACAGTGATTTCCAATATTTTTTAACACACTCAGATAAAATGTATAAGCCGAAATCAACATCCTTTTATTTTTACTGCTCATACTTACTGAAAAAATAATAATTATCTAATTGTAGCTTTATCTTATAATACAATTAACAAAGCCTTTCATGCACCAGTAAATAAGAATAATAACATTAAGATTATGTTTTTAATTTTAAATACACATGTGCAGCAATTCATGTCGTATTTTTTCTGCAGATCGGCTTCTAAATTAACTAAGTCACCCCTTTGCCCCGGAGAAGCGGAGAAAATTAAAAATTCTAGCGCTGATAGGTGTCTATGACCCTAGCTGCGAACAGGCTAATTCACAAAGGAGAAGATAAAGAAGAACCATTAAATTACAGATCAGTATTATTAACAAGCGTTGTGGTAAACATTTGTGAAAAAATAGTGAAGGACAGATGGTTGAAGTTTTTGGAAGAGACAAACACATTCTCAGGTGGTCAGTTTGGATTTAGAGGAAGGTCTTGTATAACGACCTAACTAAGCTTTTACTCAAGTGATTGATGTGACACATGAAAGAGAAGGGTGGGTTAATTGCATCTACCTGGACCTCAAGAATGGTTTTGACAAGGTACCTCACAAGAGACTGCTCTGGAAACTAGAAAATGTAGGAGGATTGAAGGGTGGTTTGCTGAAATGGATGGAAGACTTTTTGAGGAACAGAGAAATGAGAACAGTAATAAAAGTTCAGAAGTGAGAATGGTGCAGTGTGAAAAGTGGAGTTCCTCAAGGATCAGCGATGTTGGTCTATGTAAATGATATGACAGAAGGAGTGATGCCAAATTACTAAGAATTAAAAATTAAAAAAAAAAAAGAGGACTGTGAGCATTTACAAAAGGATTTAAATAAGATTCACAGATGTAGTAAGCTTTGAAAAATGGAGTTCAACGCCAAAAAGTGTAAAGTGCTGTAAATAGGCTGTAGTAGAATGAGACAAAGAGGAAAATATTTGATTGGAAATTAATGGATAAGCACAAAAAATTTTGAAAAAGATTTGAGAGTATGGATTACAAATAATTTGTCACCAGAGAAAAATATAAATAAAATCACAGGAGATACATATCAGCTGCTGAGAAATATAAGAATGGGTTTAAAATATCTGGATGAAGAGATGATCAACAAATTGATAACATTATTGATTCGACCAAAGTTAGAATATGCGGCAGTGATTTGGTCACCACATAAAAAGAAGGATATGAAGAAGCTTGAGAGATTACAAAGAACAGATACAAAAATTGGATATAATTCAAAACACATATTAATGTAAAAAAATTTGAGACGATATCACTCATTTGTTATGGCTATGGTAGTGACATCTTGTGGCAACACATGGAGTTACATGTCATGAGAGCTAATGAAATCCATTGTATTTAGTCACATGACTTCTTGAGCCAATCACATTTCATTATTTCATATCGCCCATAATTTTTAAAACAAAGTGCTTGGAGATACGGCAGTCGTATCGAGATATCATCTGCTATTGGCACAGCCTGTGCTTCATTATTTACCTGGTAAGGGATCTTTCAAGTTATGTTAGGTTTGATTAGGTACAATTTGGTTTAGTTATATAAGTTTTTTATATTGTATTACTCAAAAGTTAGGCACATGCTGTATCTATAGCTGAGCACTATGAGGCTACAGCTTATGTTAGGCATAGACTACACCATACTTGACTGAACACTCGCGACAATCGCTGACAGACGATATTACGAAATATTTCGGTCCTATAGATTCCGCTGCTATGAGTGATGACAGATAATACTTCATATATCAGTTCATATTCTACTTAGGACATTGTATGTCATGTCTTTACAATCAGTAATGATTGCTGAACCATGGCTGAACATAAAAAATTATTTTACAACTTTTGCAAATAGGAAATTAACATAAAGATTACAAGTTTGAGTGAAAAATCGTGTGGGAGTTGTGTATAAAGCATATTGTTTATAGCAAAAAAATCTGGCAAATTCGCAATAATTTCTGAAATAAAACATCACATATTGTGAAATAACCATTCCTGAATATGATTTGATTGTGATCAAATGTCATATAATCGTTATATCGGCTTGGGAATTAATTTTTCATAACAATTCGTGGCACGAAAGGCAAAAGGCGAAAGAGGTCACAAGAAGAAGAAGACCAAAACAATCCTTTACAAAGGTCAACAACATAAATAGTTCAATTCATTGGACCCATGACGCTATTATAAGTCTCATGGTAAATGTTCATGAGCAAAAGAAGAAGAGAAGTGCTTCCTCCATAACGGCTTGTGTTGTTGTTATGATCAGCTGATTCCACAAGGTTAGTTCTTCTACGTGTGTGACCAGACTGGTACTTGTATCGCTGTAAATCCAGAAAAAACGGAAGCCAGGCTAGCGTTAGCAAAACCTAGTGTGACCGTAGCTTCATCAGCTTCTATTGTATACTCTGAATCATGCTTGAAATAAGATTTGAAACTATTTCCAAATATTTTGTTTGTTTTCTACGTTTTCACTGAGCATGGCAGGATAAAAGGAAAAGTACGTACGCCGGGAAAGTGATGAATGGTGATAAGATCATTGGAAAGAACATTGCTAGATAGAAGAGGAGGAGGCAATGAAACCAACAAGCTGACTAGAGACCATCACCAATAAGGAATTACAATGGAGTTATTTTACACAGTCTCTGAGAAACGCTCTCTCGATGACACTCAGCAAACATCGTAAGTTGATTAGGAATGTTAAATTTTTTCTTCTTGATGTTATTTATGGGTATATGAAAGTATGAGTGAAGTATGAGTATGAGTGAATTGATTACGAGTGACTTAGGGTGTTGTGTTCAAGTTTTGGTTATAGTTTACAATTACTCTCAACACTAAGGTGTTGTGTATCCTGCCATGCTCAGTGAAAACGTAGAAAACAAACAGAATATTTGGAAATAGTTTCAAATCTTATTTCAAGCATGCATGTATATTAGTATGGACTACATTGGCTATGTATGTATGCGTTTTCAGTTTAAAATTTCAATATTCCTGAAAATTATTGCAAATATGGTGTTTTTATTGGTGTCTTAGGATTTAATAAGTGTCGCCCACCGATGACGTATGGTGACTAATTTGTTTTTGTTGCTCATAAACATATACTTCACATCACTCTGAGTTGTTTGTTTTTTGTTTGAGGTTTCTATGATGATTTTAAGTATTTTATTCAAATAAAACAAACAAAAAATCGCCTCAGGAAACATTTACGAAAGACCCGATTTTGAGTGCACAGTCACGTACGGTGTATTCTATGGTATTGCATATTAATATAAACTACATGGGCTATGCATGTAAGTGTTTTCAGATTGAAATTCCAATATTCCTGGAAATGATTGCAAATTTGGTGTTTTTATTGGTGTCAGGATTTAATAATTGTCGCCCACCGATGACGTATGTTGACTAATTTGTTTTTGTTGCTCATAAACATATTCTTCACATCACTCTGAGGTGTTTGCTTTTTGTTTGAGGTTTCTATGATGATTTTAAGTATTTTATTTAAATAAAACAAAACAAAAATTGCCTCAGGACACATTTGCGAAAGACCCGATTTCGAGTGCACAGTCACGTATGGTGTATTCTATGGTATTGCATATTAATATAGACTACATGGGTTATGCATGTAAGTGTTTTCAGATTGAAATTCCAATATTCCTGGAAATTATTGCAAATTTTGTGTTTTTCTTGGTTTCTTAGGATTTAATAATTGTCGCCCACTGATGACGTACGTTGACTAATTTGTTTTTGTTGCTCATAAACATGTTCTCTACATCACTCTGAAGTGTTTGCTTTTTATTTGAGGTTCCTATCTTATTTCTAAGTATTTTATTTGATTTTTCTAAAAATCTGCTGTAGGACCGGTTTGCAAAAGGTCAGATTTCGAGTGTCCAGTCAAGTATAGTGTAGTTTATGTGTTAGGTTATGATTAGATTATGTTATGTTTAGTTCAGTTAGGTTCGGTATGTAAGCTTTTTATATTTCATTACCCAAAAGTTAGGCACATGCCATATCTATAACCAAACACTATGAGGAGACGGCTGCCGTACCTGTAAGCTGTGCCTTTTTAAAACAGGACCCTCAGTTCAAATATGGAGTCTTGGTGATGCAGTGATATGTTATTTAGCAGAGTACACCCTAAGGATGAAAAAAGTTCATGACTTCCTAAGCAATGTTGGTGAACTCTACAACCACGCAAATTATGCACAGGGTATGGTTATGGTTAGGTTAAGATTGTTAGGTTACTGTTATGTTATGGTTAGGTTAAGTTAGATTAGATTCGGTTATATAAGATTTTTACATTTTATTTCCCCAAATTTATGGTTCTCAACCTTAGATTTTGGTAAATCTTACTAGTAGCATCTTCTCATGAATCACCAAAATATTGACATAGGTGATAAGGTATGTAATGTACAACACGTTTGTGGTGGTTTTATTTGGGCGACGGCCTTAGTTTGGCCACAGAGGCTCTTTAAAAATCTGGTAGCTGCCTCAAATTCTAAGTCCACACAGATGTTAAGTTATGGTTAGGTTAGGTTACGTTTATGTTATGGTTAGGTTAAATTAGATTAGGTTCGGTTATATAAGATTTTTACATTTTATTACTCAAATCCAGAAAAAAAATTATAAGGTTGAGAACCCTAACTTTTGGGTAATAAAATGTAAAAATCTTGTATAACTGAGCCTAAGTGAACCAAACCTAACCTAACCACAACATAAACGTAACCAAACTTAACAACCTTAACCTAATCATAACTTAACATCAGTGTGGACTTAGAATTTGAGGCAGCTACCAGATTTTTAAAGAGCCTCTGTGGCCAAACTAAGGCCATCCCCCAATTAAAACCACCACAAACGTGTTGCACATTACATAAATTATCACTTATGTCTAATGTAACCAGAGTCCCGCTTTTAGGCGGGACAGTCCCGCTTTTTCAACGTCTGTCCCGCTTTTTTTTAAGTTAGCAAAATGTCCCGCTTTTTTTACGTTTGTCCCGCTTTTTTGTGCTACAAAACTGCCCCACATTTTAATGGAATAGTACTGATATTTTATTCAATTTTACAATTTCACTACCTGGTAACTTCGTAGTGTACATAGTGGCGTACCCTTACGTCGCATTGTAGCCTAATCGTATGAGATGTGTCAGTTACCGAGTCACTGTCCACCACTGCAGAGCATGTAGCTAGTGTTTGATCAGCTCCAATGGGATTTTGGCTTTTGATCACCATGTCAAAAAGAAAATGCACATTCAATGAGCGTTTACAGTCTGAATATCCATTTATTAGAAAAACTGTTTCGGCAAGTGATGTACGCTGTGAAAAATGCATAAGTGACTTCAGCATTGCACATGGTGGAGTTGGTGATATCATTAAACATCTTGGCACCAAGAGACATAAGTCAGCTGATATTAGCGCTTCCTCTAGCAAAGCTGTTACAGATTACTTTAAAAGTGCCAAGCCCAATGACAAGGATCTAGAAGTGGCTGCTACTGAAGGTTTGTGGGCTTACCACACAGTCAGATAAAATCAAAGCTTTAGATCTACCGACTGTGCAATAAAAATTTTAAAAATATGCTTTGAACCAAAATTCTCATGTGCTAGAACGAAGTGTGAGGCAATTATTGCAAATGTATTTGTATCATATGCAGAGAAAGAACTTGAGAGTCAAATGAAGGATGCTCACTGCATAACACTGCTAACAGATGCAAGCAACCATGGCAACACCAAGCTAGTCCCTGTTCTGATTCGCTTCTTTCAGCCATATGAAGGTGCTCAAGTGAAACTCCTTGACCTAAAATCTCAACCTGGAGAAACCTCAGATATAATAGTTCTGGAGTATTTAACTGAGATAATTGAGAAACATGGGTTGAACAGAAAATTAGTTGTTTTTTGTGATGATAATACTAACTGTAATTTTGGGGTTGCAGCAAGAAAAGGAGTGAATAATATCTTCAGGAAACTGAATGACTACATTGGCAGAGAACTTATTGGGATTGGTTGTTTTGTGCACATTGTACATAATGCTGCGCAGGCTGCTAGTGATTGTTTCCCAGTTGACATAGAGGCAGTTGTTGTAAAATTATACTCATATTTCTACATCTACACTGTTCGAGTAGAGGAAATGAAAGAGTTTTGTGACTTTGTGGAGATAGAATACAAGCAGTTGCTAGGGTACAGTAAAGAAGATTTCATCCAGTGAAAAGTATGAAAAGTAAAGGTAAGTACAAAAATGTTTTGGATTGGTCCTTGGATTCTTTTTTTATGGGGGGGGGGAGGGGGGAATGTCCCGTTTTTCCATTTGAAAAATCTGGTCACATTACCTTGGTCAATATTTTGGTGATCCGTGAGGAGATGCTATTAGTAAGATTTACCCCTAACTTAACCTAACCATAACATAACCGTAACTTAACCTAACAACCTTAAACTAACCATAACTTAACATAACATAACCAACCTAACATAACTTCAAAGACGTTTTGCGAGGTAAATAATAGTGAGCACCGCCTGAAACCTTCATAGATGTATTGTGAACACTATGTATAGTATGTAGGGAAGGAGAGAAAAGAGAAGGCAGAAGGTCTTATTCTGCATTTTTACCCAGTAGTTATGCAGATTTACCCTTCATAGTTATATCGATATCGTCCAAGCAGTAGTTATGCAAATTTACCTATTTTACAATAGTATAGATATCCATTTGCGACGAAAATTAGTGTCAAAATCATTCGCAATGGATTGGTATTATTACGACTATTCAATAGGTTGATATTCCGCAGTAATGGGTAGAATATTTACCTTCTTATGCATTGGAAATTCATCACTATGGGTCATCAGCGTCCATCAAATGATCAAGGTCAGAGGTAAGATAAGTACGTTAAACCTCCCTTAGGTAAACATTCAAGTCAGTGTAATAATGTCTTTGATTATAATTTCTACGGAAAATCTATTTGAACATACCTGAACCTATACAGTCACTTGTGATACTATTATTTCTTCGATAAGTTAGTAGGCGAATGAAGAGAAAATGTACACAAGCGATACTCGTCTTCTTCTTGCAGCCTTTCTAGCTTTACATCGCTTCTAGGGTTTTGCTATCTCTCGTGCTCTTTTTCCATTTGTTGTCTTCTTCACTTTAATACATTTTTAAAGCACATTATTTGTACTTTTCTCTTTGATCTAATTAAATTACATCTCTTATTATCTTGTAACCTGATTTTATCAACAATTTTTTAACTGCACTTTATGTATGTATTTTGTGAGTATATTGTGTAAGATGAGATGACAACATCACCTTGGGGCTACTCGGCATGAGCGCAGTAGCTGTACTAGCTGACTAGCTGCATACCACATCCCAGTGGGCACAGGCGAAGATTTTCACGTTGTTACTACGTGTAAATCCGGTGAAAACTCGTGAACACGTGAATTCACCAGAAATTCACGTGTAGATATGACACGTGTATATTTGGAAGACAAATTCATAAGAATATAAAAAAATGAGGAGACTGCAAGAGGCCAATTAATTATCTATATGAGACAGCTCCTTGTCCCCCATCCTTGGAATAATCCACTATTTAGCCATCCCACCTGTCATCCCTATCTATACTCTGATCCAACCGTCTTTTAAAGCTACCTATTGACTCAATCAGCACTTACTATGTGTCTACTCAGCCTATTCTAATCGTTCACGACTCTGTTAGTGAACCAATATCTACCTATGTCTGTTCTGAATCTAAGTTTTTTCTAGCTTGTACCCATTTCCACGTGTCCTATCCTGACTACTAAATTCTAAAACCTGATAAATGTTTTCCTTATTAATTCCTTTTACCCATTTGAAAACCTCAATCATATCTCCTCTTACCCTCCTTCTCTCTAGGGATTGGATATTAAGACGTTTTAACCTATCTTTATAGGGTAAATTTCTCTGCCCTTGAATCATCTTGGTCATTCTTCTCTGGACTGCCTCCAAGGAGCCTATATCCTTTCTATAATAAGAGGACCAAAATTGAGCTGCATAATCTATGTAGGGTCTAACTAGCGCTAAATACAACCTCAGAATGACCTCAGAACTCCTATTTGTCACACACCTACTAATAAATCCCAGTATCTTGTTAGCTCATACATACATACGTACATGTAACACAAGCAAGAGAAAGATGGACGGACTGTATATATTTGGACCTAAAGAAAGCATTTGATATGGTACCATATAAAAGGTTACTATGGAAACTTGTGAACATTGGAGGACTGAAAGGAAATATTTTAAACTGGATAGAGGATTACCTGAGAGGAAGAGAGATGAGAACAGTCATAAGGGACACAAAAGCAGAGTGGAGGAAAGTCACGATCCGGGTACCACAAGGCTCTGTCTTAAGACAGAGCCTTGTGGTACCCGGATCGTGACTAATTAGCACCACCGATGTTTTTAATATGTCAATGACTTACTGGAAGGACTAAGCAGCTACATAAACATTTTCGCTGATGATGCTAAATTGTTTAGAAAAATAAATAGTTAAAGTTAAAGTTGCATGGGTTTCAGTTCCGATATCCATCAATGAAGATGATCTCCAGAACGTCAGTCAGGCAAGCCCAACCCCCCACTGTGGTGCCCGACCACAGCAGTTCCTCCCCAGTAAACAGCTTAAGCATCACAATCCCGGGCGGGGACTCGATCTGCCGACCAAGCGAATGCAAGACCAGCACGCTACCACTGTACTAGCCAGGAGTCAAGAAAATTGCAAAAAACTACAAGAAGATCTAAACAAGATCCAAGAGTGGAGTGAAAGATGGAAGATGGATTTTAATGCAAGCAAATGTCATGTGATGGAAATAGGAAAAAGCTCAAAAAGGCCTTCATGGACATATAAAATTGGAAACAGCATTATAACAACAGTAGAAAAAGAGAGACGTGGGAATAGTAATGCAGGATAATCTATCTCCAGAGAAGCACATAAATAAGATATTTGGAGAAACATACAATATGCTAAGAAATATAAGAGTGGCCTTTCACTATATGGGTAAAGAAATGATGAAGATTATTACTACAATGATTAGATAAAAAATGGAATATGCTGAGATTGTATGGTCTCCACATAAGAAAAAACATATAAAGAAACTTGAAAGAATACAACGAATGGCAATGAATGTGGTTCCAGAGCTAGAAGGGAGGATATACGAGGAGAGGCTGGAAGAAATAAATTTGCCAACACTTGAGGAAAGAAGGGAAAGAGGTGACCTGATAGCAGTATACAAACTGTTAAATGGAATGGATAAACCAGATATGAACAGAGTTGGGCACTTGCGTTACCAGTTGCACCATTGCGCCATTGCGCAGACGACGGAACGACCATTTCATCGACGCTTAACGCAATGACGCTAAAGTTAAAAAAGCGTCGCGATGACGCTGGCGCAAATACATTGTCGCAAATAAAATTTAGCGTAATTTTCCCCTTAAAGCCAAGTTTTCTGTGTAATTAGCCCATATAGAAAACGCAGTCCTCTAGGTACAGTTTATAAGGGAGACAAAAATATTTCAGTAACTGAGGCCAGTACCACACAGTTCAATGGGCAAACTTAGCAAAAACGTTGTAGTGATCCCAAGTCTTGTTAATTTATTCTAATTTCCGATTTACTTTTAGATGCATCAAACCATAAACACGGCAATCCGTAACTAGTAGCGACAATCTTAATGTAAGAACATTCTAGAACTAAGATTTGTGGTCAGCGCAGCATAGAAGATTTAGGGAGGGCAAGGTTTAACGTAGGATCAGGCTCTAATCCTGGCCCCACTTCCCAACACTTTAGTTTAACTTATATTGTGTTCAACACACTCCACAACAACAATTCTTCACTTCACATGTGAGTATTAACATTTATCTCTCCTTAGCCTTTATCCATTGAAATTAGTTGTTTATTATAATTAGCTTGACTTTATATAACTCGATAAATTCGAGGTTGAATAAACGTTTAGTCGTCCAGTAGTTGTGAATCACTACAACGTATTGTCTAATTTGTGTCATTTGTCTGTATATTTTTTTCTCATTATTTTTCACGTGTTATATTCTAATACATACATATACATCAGAAATCGAACTGATATCGATTACCGTATCCGCCAGCGACGCAATGTTGCAATGACGCGAAAAAAAGACGCAACTTTTTGAAAAAAAAAAAAAAAAAAAAAGACGGATTGACGCCGACGCAACGCCCCCCCGGCAATGACGGATTAATGTTGACGCAATGCCCCCAAACGAGTGACGCGCCCAGCTCTGGATATGAATATACTATCAAAGGAAGAAGCTGCTTATACAAGAGGCCACAAGAAGAAATTAAAAAAAGGGAAGATGGTTGAATAACACAAAGAAATATAGCTTTCCACATAGAAGTATAGACACATGGAAGTGTGAAACAGTTTGAAAGAAGTTATTGAAGTGAATAGTGTGCACAAACTGAAGGAAAAACTGGATCAATGTAGATACGGAGACAGGACCACACGAGTCTAGCTCAGCCTCTGTATACTACAACTACTATTTGCGTGAATCCGTTTCAGATCACTGAATCTGGGCGGGGCTTAGCCGCTCTGGGCGGGGCTTAGCAGCGAAATCGTGTTCTATTTACCATCTTAACCCGTGATCTGTAACAGGTTCCTGAATCCGTCGAATCTGATTTGGGAGGTGGGTTATAGCA